>JAPMNP010689003.1:0-11968 GCA_029874935.1 Atherina boyeri | reverse complement strand
TTTTTTTTTTATTCTTTTTTTATTGGTTTTATCGTGGTTCACAAAATACTCCACATACCTTTTATCTTTGCCATTCACCTGTACATTCACAGTTAACTCTCCACTAAACATCCATACCTGTATAGATAGTACAGAGATGCCTGGTTGGTCCTTCCACCATTTTATAATAGCTTAAATCAAAATATCTTACAACAAAATAACTGTTCTCCCAAGAACAGGGAAACATGGCTGTACCTTGGTGTTATTACACACACACAAAAAAAGAAAAAATATTAAAAAGGAGAAACTCCCATTGAGAAGTAAACCTGGCAAGACCGTAAAAAAATAAATAAAAGTAAAATAAAGACCCATACACTTAACATTATACAAAAGATGGCCTCGCTTGTTTAACATACCTAAGCCATCTTTCCCATCTTTTCATGCGCTTATATTTTTAATGTATTATAGAAGTATCGGATTGGGACTCGGTATCGGCCGATACTCAAACTCTAATGACTCTGAGGCAAAAAACCCTGAACAGCCAATCTCTAGTTTTGCTCCAGAGCAAACGAAAGGGTGGGAGAGTTTACAACACTTTTCATCTTATTAACAGTGGGGTCCACCAATATTTTAACAATATTCTAAAGAAGCTTTCAGGGCAGGACTCAAACCAATGCCAAAGATAAAGACATTCTCTGGGCTAATGTCCATGTTGCTGAGGTTCACAATAAATTCTACTACTGATTCACATATAAACCCAATATGTAAAAAGTAAGTGAAGCTCAGATCTTCATCGGGTTGTCAGTGTTAACTTTAATAATCATGTATGATCTTCATGTGTTATCCTTTTTACTCACGCAGCATGTGTCCTCTTGTAGGTGTAGAGCTTTGAGAAGAGACGAGCCAGCTCCAGCAACATGGACACTCCACTTCCGTTTGAATCTGCTCCATATGACAACCACTAAACACAGCCACATACAAACTACAATTACTTTACTGTACTGCTCCTTTTCTTTTGCATCCTGAACTGTAACATTTGCAAAATACATTATCACTTTAATCAGGTTTCACTTATAGCATCAATTCCAAATGGGGAAAAAATAAGCTGTTAACATACTGGAGCAACTCCAAAAGAGTCATAATGAGCAACCACGACAACGGTGGGCAGGTCTTCCCCTCCGACTCCAGCCAAACGGCCCTGAAAAACAAACCAAAGAACCAGCAGTGAAGACAGATATTCAAAAAATAAAACAAAATATTTGCAGATTCAGCTTTAGTTAATGCTCTCTCTCTAAATGACAGTCAGCTGACTAATGCATTTGTGTTTCTCCTGGTCTTAAAATAAATCCCAGACTAAAAGTCCTGAAGTAACATTTCATACGAATGAAATGCAGGAACAAAAAGTTTCTCAATCATGGTGAATTTTGATAAATGTTTTCAGTAACAAAACTAACTGGAGCTTCACATAAAAAATTTAAAATAGAAAAAATAATTCAGCACGTCATACACGAAAGAGTTAAAGTTAGGCTATATAAAGTAGAAATAATCATGTCTGCTCAAATCCACAGCTTTAAATATACACTACAGTGTTTGCTCAGGAAATAGAACCTAACCACATCCTGAGGAAACAAAAACTGGAGAAACGGCGGATTTGTAGAGTTCTGATCTGCGGTTAAGTCTCTAAAAAATCCACTGCAAGCAGGATTTTATGCTTTATTAGTGCATTGTTAATTATGAAACTATTCCAAGACTTTCATGGCAGCAGATCAGAGTCTATACATTACACACTGAATTGAAATGATAACTAAATAGCCATCTAATAAGTATTCTTATATCATATAGTTTAGGTCAGGCTCTGATTGTGGGAAGAGACTACACCTAATGAAGCTAAAAGATAAGTGCAGTACACAGAGTTTAAAAAAAGTGACAAACAAACCTCACTTAAGCCAAGCCTCTGTTTATCAGCTGGATGATCAATTTAAAGTTCAGCATCTTACCTCTAAACTGGTGATGGCCCAGTCACTGACGGCTTTGCTCTGAGCTCCGCTGGTCACCATCTGAAAGCCGTTTGCTGTGGCTGTATGCAGCAACACTACAAAAGAAGGATATCAATTACAAAACCACACTACATCAATGAATTAGTAGTGCTGTGCAACGGATCACGGTTGATCTGTGATCCATACGGAACGCCCTCCACAGTTTGGTACGCACATGATCCGCGGATTTACAAAGAAAAAAAGGAAAGAAAAAAAAAGGGCGATATGCTCCCTTACGTACGTAAATAGGTACATCTATTTCAAACATTCACATCAGTCAGCGCCCTCATACTTCCATGCATCTATTACATTGCCATTGTTAAGTCTGTTCGTCCGTTCAGAGTTCACTTCCTTGATGCGACGCCACGGTTTCCGGTGGTAGTGCTCCATATTCCGCGTGAAGTGACGTATCCTTAAGCCCCCCAAAAACACCAAGCCAGCCGACACTTCGACACGATATTTTACATTTCGTGTATATACTGTACTAGACATTACGGTACTGGCGTAACAAGACTGGTTTCAATATGAAAATCATGAGTATGAAATCATAAGCTCAGGTCTACTTGGTGAAGATAAACTAGTTTTTATTTCTCTCTCCATGTTCACAGTAAGAAGTGATGATACCTTAAATGACATTTTAAGTGGTTTTTAAGCCCTATATTGCACCTTGGTTTGTTCTTATATAATTGAATGGAATGAGTCTTGAGTTGAATGTTTTTAATGGGCAAAAATCCTTGAATAAATAAATTAGTTAGATGGTGTTTTATCCTTTTTTCCCCCTCTTTTTGCTGATCTGAAAATTTATCTGAACCGTGTCTGAAAAACCGTGATCCGATCCGAACCGTGGGTTTATTGATCCGTTGCACCACTACAATGAATGGACCAATAACAGGTGTTGTCCAGCTTTAAAAAAATTTGACATCATACATCGAATACAGGTTATGCGGTGTGTACCATGCAGGCCACATGTGAAAGTACTGAGTCTATACCTTCAGCTGCTGATAAAGATCCCTGAGAGGATGAAGAGGTCAGGGTTTGAGTATAGATGGACAGCAGCTCATCGTCCTCCATTGCAAAATAGACAGGGACGATGGTCTCAGTGGCCAACATCTCTGGCTCCAACTCCATAAACTGCTAGAGTGAAAGTGAAGAATAGCAGCTTTAACAAGATAAAACAGCTCAATTTGTCAGGATACTGGTGGACTAGAACTCAGAGGGAAACTTTGGTGTATCTATTTGGAAGCTGTGAGAAGTATCACAATAAGTCTGTGTAATGAGAGGAAACAAGCGGCTGACAAATGCAATAAAATTAAACAATCTGTCATTACAGTAATTCTCCTAAAATGGTAGAAATATTGTATAACAAAATGAGTAACTCATCAAATGCTGGCATTTTCCGGAAGATGCCCACTCGTAAGGTGGGAGGTTTTATTAATCAGAACATTTGCATCCGGTTTGGTGAGATAATATTCAATCTCCTGAAAGATATAGAAATATTGTAAACCCTTGGCTTTGTAATCATTTTCTCTCTGAATACTTTAATCTGCTTTCAAATCCTGCTAATCTTGGTAAAGCTGAGTGGGAAACCCTCAAAAATAAAAAGATTAGAGGGAAGGCACTTTGAAATAAACTGATCACTGGACCACTGCATGATAAAAGGTCTGGATAATTGATTCTCAAAGCAAAATAAATGCTCGCATTTTACATTAAAACAAAAGGGGACGAGAGCGCAGGAAGAGAATCAGGACACATCATTTAAAGTGCATCATTACCTGTACTATGTCCTGCGGCATAGCGGACATGTTCTTGGGCAGGATGATGACCACAGCCCCTGCCGATTGCCGCAGAGCTTTCTGGTACTGGTCGTAGGAGAAGTCTGCCAGTCGCATCATAACACAGCGACGACTTAATACTTCTGCCTCAACAGTGCGGGCCTCCGTATTCAAGATAGCATTCCTGGTACCTTAAAAGATACAAGACATAGTCTTCTTCAGAGGTACTCATCCAGCTGCTAGGGATATTAAGAGGGAATTGGCAAGAATCAACTAAAACCTACACACAAATGATGGTGGTGATATAAAGGGAAGAAAACTGCACCATATTAGAATTAGCCTAGTTTCTTTTTGTATAATGGCATAATTAAGAAGAAATATTTCCTGAATTACATTATGCAGCTTTTTTTTCTACATGCAAATAGTATGTAAAGTAACAAAGCCTGAAGTCCACACCAAAGATATTTTCTCTTGAACAGAACACGCTCCTAACTAACAACAAGAAACATCTTATGAGCAGATATCGCTACTCCAACATGTGCTTTTTGCCTATATTAATATCTATATTGCGACAGACTAGCGTCCTATCCAGGGTGTACCCTGCCTAACGCCCAATAGCTGGGATAGACTACTTATGTTTTAATTTTGTGCCTTTTTTCTTTCCGTTTTAAATCATTACTTATTTCCAGTTGCCAGTGTTTTTCGAGGACGTCAATGAGAAAAAATAAAGTAGCTTAGGCACAGACCGGCACAGACACAAGGAAGGTTTTTTTTGTTTGTTTGTTTTTTACCATTTCAAGTGTATTTTTGGTTGATCCAATCTAGCACAACAAAGAAAATGATTTCTGGAAATGATCTTGATCGAGTGAACCCCCATAGTAAGACTGCAAATCTGTAAATGAGAAACCCTCTTCTTTTTTTTAAAGTTGTCTATCAGTTCTTTCAGAAATGACTCGTGGAGTAACTTCCTGTTACAGAAAACAAAACGAACTACCTGCCAACTGCCCATTAGCAAATGTATGCTACATTAGCAGCTAGTTAGCTAGTGAGCGCTTTCGCTGACTGAAACGTTACCCTAATATTCACCGGAAATGACAGCAAGAGCCGGCTTAAACATACCTGTATATAATTTTTCCAAGTCAATGCATCAATTCTTGCATTTAATTACGAGTGATACAAAAGTGGAACAGCAGGCTTACCATACGGCTGTCCCTGGAGGTCGTACTGCTGCATGCGGTACACCGTGAACTCATGTGCCGCCTCGGCCGGGAGTGGGGACACCAAGATGAGCACCGCTGGGATGAAAACAATGAAGGTTAGGGGAAACGAAGATTTGAACATGTTGTCAAACACCTCACTCGCCTCCTCGAACATTGTGGCGATTGATTTCAGCGTACAGCAAAGGACTAAATGAAATTTTCAGCTGTCACCACTCTCAGCAACTGACAGCTAGCAAGAGAATTTTGGTCAGGCGCATAGGTGAATACCACGTTCCTCTGTACTCTCTAAAGACAACAAAATATGTACAAGACAGCTGGATTTTAAAAAAGAATAATCAAATTCATACAAAATATATGATGCAAAATTTAAGGTAAATAATTATTTGTAATATATTGATTGTAGAATGGCTGAACATTCAAACTTCGTTGACTTTTGGTTCAGGGATACTCTTTTTTTTTTTTTTTTGTTCAGGGATACTCTTGGACGACTATAATTAAACGTCAGTGCATAATTTACTGCCACTAGATGGCGTCCTGCACCATTAAAGAATGGGCTTCATGGAGATCCTGTTGATAGTGAAATGTTTGCCTGAAAACCCATTAAGCTATGGTCAAACAATTTAATTGTCACATAATTTAAGCACACACACTTTTATAATCTGGATTTTTGAATATTCTACTGGTCACTACTGAGGCTTTGGGGCCTGTGTAGTGACCAGTGGCACAGGGAAATCTTTACTCCTAGAGGGTAATTCAGTTTAATGCCAGCAAAAGCAAGAATCACTTTGTCTTTAAAAGAGCTGATGAGGTTCTGCTACAGGACAACGATCTTAAAACGATACTAAATGCTTCTCAAAATCCAAAATAGAGCAAATAAAAAAGCACATGCTAAGAGTTTGGCCATGTACCACATAGTAATAAACAAATAAAGAGATAAAAGAGTTATAGATAGCAGAGATTAAAATGTTGAGGTTTTTTTTTGAGTGATGTGAAAGGAAAGGATCAGGATCATCATCAACATCAGAGGGACAGAACACACTAAGTAAGAGAGGCCAAACTGAGATGGTTTGGGTATATACAGAGAAGGGTGATATATTGGTAGATCGATGTTGAAGTTGGAACTACCAGGCAGGGGACCCAGAGGAAGACCAAAGTGGAGATTTATGGATGTAGGGAAAGAAGACATGGGGTAAATTGATGTGAAACAATAGGATGTAGAGGATACAATTGGATTTAATGGAGGCAGATGATTTGCTGTTGCAATCCCCAAAGGGAACAGATGAAAAGGTAAAAGAAGAATTTGTAAGATGTGTTATTTCCTAAAAAGTTTGTTCTGGAATATTGATAATTTTCTCTTCTTTTTAAATTTTTTTTTTTTAAATTCTGGACACCAGGCCGCCTTTTAATCACATTACTATTCATGGTAACAAATGTTGTATACAAAAATGAAAAATGTTTAGTTTTGTATCAGTTGTGTTTCTGCTATGTTTAATATGTTACATAAATACTTTGTATAGTATAGTCTTTGTATGAAAACCATTCTCTTTATCCTTTTATTCAATGTTTGAAATACTTTTACAGACTCAACATTCAATGTTTATTTTATGCAATCAGGTCTGTAAGATAAACATCAAATCAACAGTAATTGTTTTGGTGTAACTTTAGGAAAAAGCTAAGATGCCCATGACCAGTAAACTCTTGCATGGTTATGTCTGTTTAATAGCAGCAGAGATTTGCTAACAGCAATTTTTCCCTAATTGTTAGAGTTAAACGAAAACCCATGATATCATAAAAATGAAAAATGTTTTGACCAAAGTTTTATACTATATTCTCTCTCTCGTCTCCCCTCCATCTTGTTCTCCCTCCTGGGGCTGCTCTGCTAAGTGGGAGATTAATGCTGATATGATGTCCTGCCATCCCACTTAATGGACCTTGGCGTCATTATTTCCTGTAGTATGAGTAATCCGTGCCCAGGCTGGTGAGAGCACTGCAAGCAGCAAACAAAGCACAAAGCCAATTTAGTGTGGATGTTCAATCTCATTGTAATGATTTCTCATTATTGAGAAATTATCATCTGGAGATCCGCTGACACACTGTCCGCTTGAAGGAAAACAAGCTGCAGAAGACAAAATCAGAAAGGAGCATTTGTTTAGGGAGGAAAATAATGTTTTTGTGCGAATGGTGCGTGAGTGGCACGGCCGGCAGCAGTCACATCACATGAGCCTTATCCTCAAAATTCATAACATCCTGTTGTCACATGATCATCCGACACAGTGGCTCAGCAGAAATGCACGTGGTCACATTTTTCACTTGATGTCGCCTTGCACAAAGCATTCTTTCCAACGTGATCTACAATAGAGACTAGTAGATATGAAAACACACACACTCCATACATGAGCTGCTCAGTGTCCTCATTTCCTTCCAGCGTTCCTGGGAATTTGAATCAGACCTGCCTCTGCTTCCAACGCCAGGCCACAGAGAAACACTTTCTCTGTACAGCCACACAAAGGATGCAGTCAGTGTGTGTCAGGTTAAGTGCCATGGATTAACAAGAGATTATCTACCTGCCCGNNNCCCCTTTCCATTCTCAGAGGATGCTGTCATTTTCTCACTGCTGCGTAAACACTGACCACATTGAATTGCTTCAAGGTGCGAATCACGGAATACCAAAGATACACTGTAAGAGGGAGCGCTCTCTGGCTTGAATTCTCAACATGGGCACCACTGTTCCAGTCTTCTGACTGATCATTGAAGCCGCTCTTTTGAGTTAGTTACTGCTTAAACACCACCAGTTGTAATCCCCTTGTAAATGGGCAGAAGGTGGAAAAACAGCCAGATCCTAATCAATGGTTAAATGTGTGTGGTCCATGATGTGACAACTTGATGAGGGAGTCTAAATACTTTGAATTACATTAAGTTCAAATTAAGTTCACCTTTTTATTTTTTGTTGTATCTTTCTTTCCAAAAAGTTGGAATGCTGAGTGAAATTTGAGTAAAAACAGAGGGAGATGATTTGAAAATCATATCAACCCTACTTTTAACTGAAAATAGTGCAAGGACAAAATATCAAATGTTGAAACTTGTTCTAAAAATACAAGCTCATTTTGAATTTTATGCAAGCAACTTGTTTCAAAAAAGTTGGTACAGGAGCAAATTTACCAACATATTGCATCACCTCTTATTTTAACACTTTGTAGCTAACCTGCAATGTGTTAATGAACTCCCATAACATTACAATTACTTTATCACAACAAAATTAAACTTTTTGACTTGTGTGAAATGAAGTGAGGGCCACAAAAAAGTGGCAGCTTTTCTAGATCTGGTTTCTAATTTCTAATTTCTAATGTAAATTGCATTGTAAGTAAGTAAGGTTTATTTGTATAGCATTTGTCACAGACACATGTCACAAAGTGCTTCACAGAGCAGATAGAATTAACAGCAACATCAGAGATGCAAATTAGAATACATTATATAAACATTCAAATATTTAATGAAAAAAGCAGTCATAAGAGTCCAGTTCTAAAAGCTTGTTGAATTAAAAATGTCTTCGCTTGCTTTTTAAGAACACCCCAGTTTTCAAACTGCTTAAAGATATTGAATCAAATATTTATTATCAGTACTTTTATATGTACTCCTGCAGTGATTTCGACAACAGAATTGTGCCTGTTTTCAATGGTAAAAAAACAGCTATTTGGTATTGCTTTCCAGTTAATCCTATCATAAATGATTATTTTGACTGTTGAGGGAAAACTCATTTTATGGTTACATGGGAAAAGAGAACCTAGAAGCAAAACACCTATTGACAGACAGTCCAATATCAGAGTTTCTTATCAGGCAACTTAAGATATAGTGATAGATTTAAACATAATATAACATAAACATAACATAGCATAAAGGCAAGTGACTGGTCATTAAATCAGGAAAAGCAGAAGAAACTGAAAACATGAAGAAAATTAGTATTGAAATTAAAGTAAAAATTACAATGACACTTGATGAGAAGAAGAGAAAACTGATAACTGGACAGTGAAACACAGGTAATAAGAGAATGAACACAGATATGGACAAGATGTTTAACTGAAGGTAAAATGTTTAATTGAAGGTAACTGAGATTAATAAATTATAGAGAGGAGCAAAATAAAACAGGTCACCAATATGAGTTTAGAACATCCCAATTATTCATAAATGACTGAATTATCGGCCAATGTTTAAGAAATTTACATCTCTTAAACAAAGTGGTCAACCCATCAGAAACACTCCTCTCTGAGATGCTCTGCTCATAAATAATTATTTTACTGACCTACTGACAGTTAATCTCATTAGTTAGATTTCACCAGGTGGACTTTTGTCTCTTTGCATTTGATATTTTTCTTGGTCATTAAAAAGTTAAAATCTTTTTGCAATCATTGCTATATGAATAGCAATCCTTTTTTCTTTATTTTCCTTCACACAAAATGCAAACTGTGGTTGTTTACACAATATAATTGCCATAAAATCTGCTTTGTGACTCCTAATACAACAATATAACCATCCACTTATTTTTTTCGCCTGCTAATTGACAAAGATTTATTGGCCACAGATCTTGTTGAAGCAATATCCTCCTGCCTTCTTTATCTACCAGACAATTGATTTACCCGTCATTTTCATTAGTGCTGGTGGAAATAAGACTAAGGAAAAGCTAGAAAATGGTGTGTGATAGCTGAGTTGCAGCCTCTGAGACCGTGAGCCTCTTTGGTTGCGCAGGGCAACAGTCAGATAATGGATGATGAGGCCTCTCGGAGCCAGCCGTTCCATTAGGTTTTGTTAATGCAGTCAGAGGAGGTTGGCGTGGCTCATCCGCCTTCATATCCACTTTCAGAGACGCTCACTCATTCTGGACTCTGGATTCGGCCTTCTCTTTTCTTATTGTCTCCCTTTATTCTTCCTTGTGTTGTTCAGCACATCTTGTTCGTTTTTGGTTCCTTCATCTCTGCTCTTGTGCCCATTCTACCTTTATTGCTCTAATTTTTTTCTATAAATCTCAGGATAAACAGAACACATGTATTTATGTTGTGGTTTTCTTACAGCATTGTTACATTCATTGCACAAAAATGAAGTACATATTGTCTCTGAATTACTAAGCAGATTGACCCTTATATAATCAAGAATTCTTAAAGAGATATTTTTTCAGCCTGCATGTTATTTCAAATGTAATACAAGCATGTCAGTAGCAGTTGTGGTAAAATGGGAACTCCAGGATTGTGAAAGAGTTTCCGCATATGTCATGACCTCCTTCCAGTACTTTGTGAACTGTACATCTAGTGGGTGGGACAAAGAAATTCATGAATGGAGACATGGGTTTGTGTGTTTGCATGAACTGAATGTGGCAATCACCTTATGCATAATGCTGGGAATCAGAACATTATGATGGTAAAGTAGGGGAGAGTGGGGCTACAGTACTTGTCACATGGGTAAGTTGTCACATTGCAATTATCTTCTCCACCAGAGGTCAAAACAAAAAAGTGGAATATTAGTTTTCCTCCTTTAGATGGTCAGGTGTCATGTCCTGTTTGAGAAGAGAATAGCACATTGTGAGCTGAGATGAGCACCAATTACCCATTTTGCATAATCCGAAGTAAACAATTTTAACTTGACATATTTCAAAATAACCTTCTTTCAGGTTAAAATCCTAACAGTGATAAAGGCAGATTTGTTAGAGGAGACATTAAGGCATCCTATCATACTTCAGTCATTGTTCTGGCTTATGGTAACTTTAAATTAGAGCTAGCTTTAACAAACATGGTAGTTTGGATCATCTTGTCTCAATAATTTTGGGGTAAATTGTTACATGTTACATAAGCCATTCCAGGACCCAGCACTGAGCTCGCTACTCCAGCTACTGAGCTATTCTACCACAAGAATAAAAGTTAACCAGCAGAAACTAAAGAGAAAAACTGCTATTCTCACTGACACACCAGAGAAGGAGGTACTTGAAGCTGAAACCAGGCACAATGGGGGAAAAATGTCATTCAAAAATAAATGCAAGGCAAAATCCAAAATACCACAGAAGTGAAGCACAGGGAAGAAAAAGTGGACAGGTACAAAAAGAAAAACTCCAGATCACCCCTGGTCAGAAGAAGAGTCCCTGCGTGCCATTTGGATACAGCCGCCCGCGATACAGATGAGTCTGATTAGTGACGAGTTTAAGAAAGGTTAGAAAGGAATTTTAGGCGGAGTGGACTTTAATCCAGTGTGTGTTATTTTGTGTTAACGTTTGTTTAATGGCCATGTTAAATTAAAGTTAAATAACTTCTTCAAATTCAATGATAAACAGTCTGTGCCTGACTTCAATGTTCACAGTGAAATTAAAAAAGCACAATAGTAATTATGTCCATGTTTTATTAGTTACTTTGCCAAATCCAGTGTGACATCTTACCCCATATAATGAGACAATTTACCCCATGGTGGGGCAATATGTCACATGTTCACACTCCATAAATACCAAATATATAGCTGTGACTTTGATCTTTCATCTGGTACACATTTTTACTTTATATAATGTATTGATTCCAAGAAATATATGAGAGTTTAAAAAGTGTGACAACTAGCCCCACTCTCCCCTACATGAATTCAGTCTGGCTTGAAAACTACATTTTACCACAGTACACTTGTGTGCATACTATAGTTCACGTGGTACCTGAAGTTCATTTCAGCTCTACTTTGGTCTTCATGACCTCTTAAGCTAAATTTCTTGATTTTTGATTCTCCATTCCGTTGACCACATAGACACAAGCTTGTCTGCCTGCTGTTTGGCATTAGATTGGAAATTCAGTCTGCTTGTAGTGTTGCTCTTTTTAATTTTTGTCTTTTTTTATTGAAAGCTAGTCTGGCTAAGTTCAGGATTGAACTTAGTCTGGGGAGTCTGTCATGTAATTTCTACTGCACAAGAGGCGTGATCAACGGGCATAGTTCAAATGACTCTGTA
>JAPMNP010688964.1:0-12709 GCA_029874935.1 Atherina boyeri | reverse complement strand
GACACGGTGCCGGCTGGTCACGTCACGTATCAGCAGCAAACCTGGCGACCCAGCGGCTGGAAATATCTTTGTATTGCTGTAAGTAGGCTACAACCTAGACACAGTAGATGTCGCTATCATGTTCATATACCACATTCAACATTTAATTGAAACCAAATGTCAAAGACCAAGTCATTGTTTAAAGGAACCGTATGTAGGATTGTGGCCAAAACTGGAATTGCAATCACTTTCATAATACTGTAGACACGTTCGTAGCTTCAGCTGGGACTAGAGCAGAGCTGGCAACCCGGATGAGGAAACTCTACTGACTTCGTGATTAGTTAGTTAGCTGGAGGGTGGCGCCTCAGGCCAAAACACAACATGACAACATCAACATCAGTTGAGGGCTGCAACTTTCACTTTTAAATGACAATATCCTGGCCGTACCTCTGTTGTCAGTGATATAACTATTTGAAATTAACATGATTTCTTAATGTCTAGTGACATATCAGGGCCATTTTATGATTGATTGAAATAAATTTCTTACATACGGTTCCTTTAGATTATGTTCAGAAGTTCAAAATTAAATTAAAATTGGTCATTGCTGACCATAGAGAGACTCAACTATATTGTTGTTATTACATTAGTACTAACAAAATAGTATGTTAGTATATATTGGCTGACAGCAGTAGGAGGTAAGATAGAAAGTTGGACAAGGAGGTCTTTTTTCCCTCTTGATGTCTCAAATATCTCCTGCACTCTCAGCAGTAGTCTACTGCCACCCATGAATCAAGTTACACCCTGTGCTCTGCACAGTGTTTTCATCACTATGCAGTATACACACATAGTCCGTCTTGTGTATTCTGTACTGTGCGCTCTGGACCACATCTCCTTTTTCATTCTCCAGTAGAAACACTTCTTAGTCTTATGTCCTGAGGTGTCACAGTCATGCTGCCTCTAACAATTTTCTTTACCATCACATTCTTGCTTGAATTCACATAGAATTTCCAAAAAGGACTCATTTATAAAATGATTAATTTAGTATGGTCAAGATACAAGACATAATATAATATTTGCTTCTTATCTCATTTTAATTTGCATTTATTTTCGTAGTATAATATTTGAAGATGTAAAGGGGCATCCCTTGTTGTCCTAAACTGTATGTTTCTTTATTTTTAGAAGATGTGCAGCTGTCATCTTTATTTTGTTTTAAAACTTAGCTGCTGCTGTGACATTGTGTACTGTCATACCAGGTCCAGTTGTGCAAGACTGTTCAAATAGCACCTGTAGGAGTGACCTGAGTCCACAGCACATTGGCAACATGCAGTGTCATCAACTGATATAAATGTGTTTGAAATACTAATTCAAAGTTTTGTTTGAGGCAGCAACCCTGAGGCTTTCACAACAAAGGAAAAGTCTCTTGAAATTTTGTTTGCATAAATAACAACAATACAGAGGTATATTGAATGCATCATATAAATGTATGAACCACTGAGAGAGTAAGCAGCGTTGTGGAGTGAGCTGCTGAATGTGTGTCTGTGTGTGCACTTGCGTGTGAGGAGAAAATGAGATTGCTTGCGTGCATGCTATTGAGCCTGACAACAATATTAACCTGCCTGTTTCTGAGAGAGTTTGAATGCATGCATCTCTGAATGTGAGTGTATGTGCGGATTAGAATAAGACAGAGAGTGTGTGTCCCTGCTGGACAGGTGTCAGTAACCCCTCTCCGTCTCCCTGCAGGTGGCAGCCAGCAGAGCAGCATCAGTCACTGCTGGGTTTGAACCCCAGTCTAAGTTTCTCGGCCCGCCTGGTTGTGTCTGCTGCTGCTGCCGCTGCTGCTCTCACCATCAGCACTGGCTGATTGAGCTTGACAACCTTCTTCTTCTAAAAGCTACCCTTGCTCTCTAAGCTAGTTGCACCTTTATTCCAGTTCCTATTGTCTTGGCCCTCCTCCCTCTTTCCCTCCCCATTCCTCTCCCATTTGTCCCTTCAGCCTCCTCTACTCCTCCCCCTAGATGCCCAGCTCCTGGGCAGGGGCACTTACCCCCTCCCAGGGCACCAATGCTGTGGGGTGAGGTGGGGAGCGAGGCGGGGGGGCCGGGTGTCAGTGTGCCTCTCTCTGTCTCGCTCCAGGTTATGGGTTTGCGCAAGAGGAGCTCCTCTCACCGGCGTCCATGCAGTACAGCCTGCCCTCCCCGCTGGGTGCTGAGCCTTACTGGCAGGAAGTCTCCAGTATGGACTGCGCACCCATTGCCACCACAGAAGAAGACACCCTGATGGAAATGTCCGATGTACAGGTTTGGCCCTCAGGCAACAGTCCCTCTTTGGTGCCTGTGGAGGACTCCTCACTGGAGTGTAGCAATGCCGATGACTCAGAAGGTCTGCTGGGATTGCCATATGGAAGTCTGGGCCGACCGGCCAGTCAGGCCAGCGCAGCCAGTGGAGGGGGCGGGATGTTGAGTGGCTCCATTGAGTTGCCAGAAGACGATTCAGAGATGGGTGTTGACTCACTCAGCACTACTACACCAGCCTCGCTTGGGGGCACCATTGCTGGGATCAATCTTAACGGGATGAACAATGGTCAGGGGTCAGAGGCAAGCTCAGAGGCATCAGCTGTCACAAATACAACCGGCGGAAACGGAGCTGGAGGAGGAAGAGGAGAAGGCGGGACGGGCTCAGTGGAAGGACTTTCTCTCGTTGCAGGACAGCAAAGGGTGTATGCTCGGTTGAGTGAGTCACCTGGTCTGAGCTGTGTTGCAGATCGGAACGGAGACAGGTTAGTAGGACCTCTCGATGCATCATGGGTTGTGCAAAGTCACGTTAAAACAATCAATCCCATTTGACATTATAGACATTAGTTCCAATTTTATGAGGAAGAAGTGACCGCCAAAGGGTTCTGTTTTCAATTTTTCTAAGCAAACATGAATAGGGCATGTACTCCCTCCTCATTCATACACTGATCTCCTTTCAGGTCAGGTAATGGTGGAAACGGAGGTGGTGGAGGCTCTTTCCTTTCCTACCTGCAGGAGCAGACAGGCCCAGGGTGGATCCCTGTCACTGACCCAACTCAGGCTTGGGTAGGGACCCAGTCTAAACCAAGGCAGGCAGTTGAAACCATGATTTCAACAGTGTGTAATGCTGTGGATGGAGACCAATCCCGGGTATCCCAGGAGGCCTTGCTTCAGCCTGTGAGGGACATGGGGCATTCAGAGATCTTACGAGGACACTTCCGAGGTACCCAGCCATTTGAGAAGGGTTTGGGATTCCCGCACAGGGTACCAGAGCTGAGAGCCTGGGATGATGTGCGCATAAAGGGCCAGGTGAGTCACTGTCATGCCAAGAGTCAGCAAATGCCTCTACAAAATTTCAAGGCTATTAATCCAACAATTGAAATATTTCTGGACCAAAGTGTTGCAATTACATAAATTGGCATCTACACAACCATACAGCTGGCTCATTTTGATTCATCTACCTGGGTTTTAGCTTCACTGTAGCTACATTTAACTGGTTAAGCTCTTTTTGTATGGGAAAAAACCCCACAAGAACTATGTTCACACTACCAACAATACTGTTCACTTCCAAATCAATTGCATTCCAATAAAGATCAGAGTTGACAGGTGGCCATCATGGTTACAAGTGTCCAGCTTCTGTCTTTAATGTGAATGGGACTGCACACTGAAATGGCGTTTTCCATATTTCAAAAGATAGAGAAGGACTAGAAAAGTTACACAGCTAGCTTTTGATTTCTAAATCTCTGTTGCTTGCTGTGCTGTAGCAGTGCAAAAAAGGCAAAAAGCCACTTACATGTGTCCTTAGTCATATTGCCACTTATCTATATATTCCTGATCTAGAAGAAAATACTAGTTTTTCTACAGTTGTATGTCTTCAGTACGAAGATGTCAGCACTCGGTCCTCCCAATAGCTCTCCAGTATATGTATTCACTGGTTCCATTTCAAATCAACGGTGATGTAAAATTTTGTGTGTTGTCTGGTGCTAAGACAATGAGCGCTGTCAAAAATAAAGTTTTAAAATGCACAATTACCAATACAATCATCTTATACGGAGCCCTCTTAAAGCTGACAGGGGTGACTTACAGATATTCAATGTTGGATAAGGTTGTGGTTATTAGTAGATCATTCTCTGCCCTGCTGTGTAGGGCTCGCTCCTGTGGTCCAGCCAAATATAGTATACTTATTCCTCAGAAAGTCACGCTTTTCAGAAATGATGGCCCACCACAGCCTGTAGGATTGTCTAAAACCATCCCTTACTGCTTTTGAAGTCTGCTGGAGTGTTTCTGAAAGTGATCGTTGAAATGTACCTTACCAACAATCTGAGGATAACCAATGCTGCCTCTGCCAATTGAAAAAGTCAGTCTTTTATTGTAAGATCATACATATCCAAAGAGAAGAAAATACATGTATATTTGCTGCTACTATCTCTTTAGGCTGATTTGGCAGATATGATACCACACAGTTGATGTTAATCAGATCACAAGCATACTTTCTTGGTTTGTCATGTCTCCCTATGAAGTAACACCTTGAAAAGAGACTTAGAATTCAAATCAGTATTATATTAAGCATAATGCATTCTGCACAGCAAACATAAGATACAGCAACACACACACACATACACAGGGTGTAGGGCCCAAGATGGGCACAAAGAGCATGTCCAGACAAATATAGAAAGCATTCTCACTCCCGCGCTCATGTTACATGATCCTCATCCCGGTCATTTCCACATGTTGACTTTCTGGCACAACACAGATACATCATACTGTTAAGGACAATCTCAGCCATGAAAGTGTGTCAGTGAAAATATAGAGTTACATTTAGGACCCTTATGGATTTGATATTGTGTGTTTCTAACTGTGATCAAAAGACCGGATTTTGGCTTTCATTTGCATAGAGAGATTTGGTTGTGTGCATCATAAGAATGAAAAGTATTATTTAGTTAGAGTAATAAGAATGTGATTAAAGTTAGTGGTGCCATTCAACAGAACATAGAGAGCTATGCAGGAGTAGCTAGGAGTATTTAAAGCCCACAGATCACATGGTCAGATTGCAAGAGAGGTGTGAATAGGACTCTCTCAAAGTTGCTTTTGGTTGGATTTGACATCTTTAACTGTCTAATCCTGATCTGAGGAAGGAGAAGGAATAAAGACTTGGTCAGAAGGGCCCACTACCCCAGCTAATGGAGGACAGATATGATCTGGAAAAACACAGCACCTCTTTGACTGAATCAGTGTCCAAAGGCAGAGGGCTGCAGCTGTTACCTTCTCTCTGAGCTGAGAGAAGGGCCGTGTGGGAAACAGGAGTCACTGAAGGCTGACAAGTCGAAGTTGCAGTCGCGCAGTGTGGTGATTTGCCGGGGATTAAATTGGGGGAATGTGGGCCCTAGTGACTGAGCTCCTCTTCAGCTTCGTGTTGCTGGCTTTTCTGGTAATCAGCTGTCAGAATGTCCTCCACATAGCCAGCGGCTCGGTGCGGTCTGTGCTTACCTACATACACACTCAGCTGGACCATGAGCTTGGTGAGGTTGAAGGAGTAGCCGACGAAGAGGAGAACGTGACCACCAGGGTGGTCCGTCGCAGAGTCATTCTCAAGGTACAAAGAGAGAGGCCGAGGAGAATCATGTAAAATTTGGGGAAAGGATTTATAGGTGGGAAAACAGTAATGACAGAGAAGTGCAGGAGGGACTATTGTTTTAAGAATGCAGTGTTTTTTAATCAAATACTGAAATTAATAGTTTTTAACATTATGAATAAATGATTTGATGTGTTTCATTGTAGCTGAGGGGAGGAAGATTGAGGAAAATTGCAATGAGGATTAATGAAGGACACTAAAAACGTTGTATATCTCTTAGACAATTATACATTTTGAGCCAAATTCATCCTGATCTAATGCTATTTAAAGTGGTTAAAGTTAGCTTAAGCTGTTATAGATGTAGAAAAACTGTCTTCAGCTCAACAAATTTGAGACAAAACATATCTGACACTAAAATTTTGTACTTTAATTCAGGACTACTCAAGCTCAACTTTCCCTGGTCTTCTCTTTGTAATGTGCAGCTACATGCATTACTCTGAAGCAAAAATAGCTGTGTGGACATACTGTAGATTATCAAGGGCTATAACTGCATTACCATGAACCTCATGTCCAGTAATTACAAGTGCCTAAGGAAACATTAGTGAACACTATGGATCCCAAGTGCTCCCACATAAAAAACCTAACCCCTCAAAGATCTGTTGTCCATCTCAATGTCTGTGTTTCCACCTCATGGATAAACACTAACAGTACACTGCGGTGACTGATATAACCATGTTTCACATGTAGATGTGGTGCTTTGTAAAATGTAAACTAAACAGAATGCATTGGTTTGCAAATCAGTCAATACAAAAATGATATAGCCTACATTAAATGTTGAAAATCAGAAATTCTACAACTGACAAGTATTTGCTCACACAAATATGTTTGAAATAAGTTGGAACGGGGCAAAGAAAGACTGGAAAGCTTGTGTCATTCTAAAAAAATTTTTTTATGAAACATCATTTATTTTAAATGTCAGTGGTAACTGTGATATGATAAGATATTAAAATAGCATTAGAAAGGCCAACACTGGGAATATAATTTCCATATATTTATAAGCAAACCAGTTAGGATTCTGTAGATGCACACTTGTTTTCTACATACTAACTTCTGGGTCAGCTACGTCAAAAATCCTATATATCGTAGAAATCTGGATTAAGTCTGTCCTCAAAACAAACATCCACATTGTTCCTCTGCTTCTTGTCTTTTTTTTTCAAGTTCTTTGTAGTTACACATATTTGGGATGCATTAGCTAAAAACTCAAGCAGCATGTTTGTTGATATAAGTGGGCAGTAGTGAACAAGGCATGCGTACTTTGTACATCTCTGGAAGCACCATTATTCCAGAGCAACAATGGAGAGGAGAAATATGGTGCCATTCAAAGAACAACTTTTTCAGAGAAAGTCTCTCTTATTCCAGCAGGACAAAGCAAAACCACATCCTGTACATTTTACAGCAGCGTGGCTCCATATTTAAATGGTCCGGGGGCTTATTGGTCTTTTTCATTGTCCAGATATGTCACCCACTAAACAACTGCTTCTTTATCACATAAGAAATACAACGAAGGAGGCTTTTAAGATGGATGAATAACTAAAAATCCTGATTCTGTATCACGTAGAATTGATTAAACTTTCTAAATAAGACCAGGTGTATTTGCATCCATAACTCTATAATGCTGCTCAAACAGATTGTAAAAAAGAACAAATGATGCAAACAACAAATGATAAACATGCCCATGTCCCAACTTTTTTTCCCCCTCATATCTGTTGCTGGCATCACATTTTAAATAGTTTGTTTCTCAAAAATAATAATGAAATATGGCAGTTTCCACATTTGACTTGCTGTTTTTACATTATTTGATTTACTTACCTTGTAAATCACATCCCATTCTTTTAAAACACGGTTTCATCCTTGAAGTCAATAGTTGGAGAAAGAAGTGCTGTTTGGCAGTTTTTAATGAAAAGTGACAAAATGTTTATGTTATCCACAGGGCGATGAGGTGGAAGATCTTCCTGGGGAGCAAGTAAGCGAGGAACAGTTCACAGATGAACATGGAAACATTGTCACAAAAAAGGTCAGCTCTTTTCAAAAATGTCCTCCAAGTAGATTTATTGGGGTTTTTTTTTGTTCCATTAATTTTAGTATCACACTGCTCACTCAGCATCCTGTCAAAGAATGATTATTAAACTAATAATCATTACTTTACAGACCATTACACAACAGATATATCTTATTTTTAAAAAACAAACTTGTTTTTTTCTCCATAAACATCTCTTCATCTTTTCACTGCCTCACCTTCTCTCTCCCACTCACCCATCACTCTCTTCCACCCTCCTGTGTGTGAATGTGTGAATGTGTGCATGTGCGATAGATTGTGCGGAAGGTTGTGCGCAGAGGGAAGGGTTCAGATGAGGAGGTGGTTCAGGAGTTGAGTGTGGAGGGTTCTCTGCAGGATGCCAACGAGCTGGAGGGTGATGCTGAGCAGTACATGAGCTACGCCATCCTGGGTCGGGACAGCAGCAAGGTGGGCTTCTGATCTGCAGGCAGCCGTATGTCTCACCTAAGGCTCCCATTGCTAGCTGCAGGGTATGCAGTGAGGCCTCAGAGCTGAAATGGATTGAATTATACCAGATGAAACGGTTGAAATCCATGTGATGAGGCCCTGATTGATGTTGAATAAAAGAAGCAGCTAGATTATAGTGAATATACTAAAGGGCGAGCAGTAAGCTTGAATATAGATTTTCAGGTATTCCGTGATAATCTTTACATAACTGCATGTTTTGTTAGGGAACTGGCCATTTCTAAAGCAATAAACTTGTTTCAATGATTGTCAGAATCAAGTCACGACAGAAGATAGAGACTTGTGTGTGTGTGTTTGGTTACATACATGCTCACTTTCTGTAACACAAATCTCTTTCCATGTTCCTGTGTCATATTCATCTTCTGCATGTAAGAAGAAGACAGTTCTGGTGTTCTTATTTGTTTGGTTCGTAGGCTCTTGTTCATCAACTCATTCAGGGTTTCATCCTCTTTGTCATCACTAAGTCATGCATTACACTTCAGATGTTTGTGTCTGGGACATTAATGACTGAATGAAATGATTGTGCATCATTGCAGGTGTCATATTTTCAGTTTTCTTCTTTCACTGGTTGCCTCAATGAGTGATTCTTCTGTTTCTTGCCTTCATTAAAGCTGACAGTCCTTCAACTGTGACTTCTGTGTGCCTTATCACTCAACCCAACTCTGAATCAGAGCTGGGTCAAATATGATTTGCAGCAATTGAAAGTAATTGGTTTTAAATGGAGACGGTGGTTCAGATTTGTTGGTGTGAAATTTCTTGAAATTGACATTTGTTGTCCAGAAATCAAAATGCTATTTGACACTTCTCTGAACCACATATACAGTGTCTCACCTGTCTTTCCCACTGCCAGCGATCACTTCTGTCCTTGCTTGTCGGTTTACATATTATTTCTTTGTTTTTCCTTTTCTTTCTTTTCTTTCACCTCTTCTTCACATTTCTGTTACATCTCATCTGTTGTTTTTCTGTTTTTTGTTTATTTGTCCTCTTTTTCCCTGTGCCATTTTCTTTGTCTGCTGATATATTTGTCTTTCCCTCTCATCTCTCCCTGCCTCTATTTCCTTCTCTATACTAATATCCATTCAACCTCTTGCTCCCGTCATCACCATCTCTTCTGAACCCTTGAACCTCCTCTACCGTCGACTCCCTTTTCCCCTCCCTACGCTGTAGCCCGATTCTGTGGATGTGAAGAAAGGTGCTCAGATAGTGAAATGTGCCAGTCTGCGGAGAGTTAAGCAGTGAGGCAGAGTGAGTGCTGCGTCCCCGCAGGTACGGGACTGACCCACCGTGCCTCATCTCCCCTGTGGGCTAAACCATTTAATCCAGGTTTACTGGATTAAATGTATCTGAATGTACTTTTAATTCAATACTAATTATATGTAATGTGTGGCTGGCACAAAAAAATATGCATAAGCTATTAACAGAAACACAGATAGCACAGAAATTATTTTAAAAAAGTATCTTGAAATCCTTAATACTGGAAAAACAACTTGTAAACTCCTGACAAAGTTGTCTTCTGCAGAAGTATTTGGATTGAGATAGTTTTTCTTGGCATTGACTCACTCATTATGGAGTGAGAAGATAATGAGATGATTCTCACTGTAAATTTCTAGTAATTTCTGGCCTGAATATACATGTAAAATAAAAGATGCGGCTGCTTCTGCAAGTGCTTTGTCATGTTTATAGTAGCGCATGGGGTTATATTTGTGAATAGATAAATCTAATGGACACCGAATACAGTTTTTGTTTGCTTAATTGAACTTGTGATCAAATATTTACTGTAGAAAAAAGGCCATCTTGCAAAAACATAATTATACACAAATATAATTCCATGATCTCCAAAAAGATCATTAAAGCTGTACTTGGTTGTATTGGGTTAGTTGTTTTCTTTCATGCATGTTGTGACAAGCTGTAAAAAGGTTGGCACAGAGTGCGATCAGCAAAACCAACGACCAAGATGGATCTCGCAGTGACATCTCTCAAGGACGAAGCTGCGAGGCCAGTTGTCCAGAGAATTCGAGCCTCCTCAGATGTCTGTATGTGTGTGTTTGGTGTGTGTGAGTGTGAGTGTGATGTGCCCTTTCTAACGTTAAGGCCATGACATTCCTGAGATTACTGATATTTCAAGCGACTCACTGCTGCATGTTTAATCACTTTTGCCAACCATTTTTACTTTTGCTCTGGCAGAACAAATGTGGTGTTTATCAGTGCCTGATTAAGATTTTATATTTGGAAAAAAAAAGCAAATCTTGTGTGACATGACAGGATCAGTTAAATCCCCTTTTGAAAGTTGGCCTTTTGGCCAGGCCTTTATATCAGGATTCATATAAGTTATTCAAAAATATTCATATTTGCTTCGACTTACTCCAACTTGCATGCCACGTATTGTGTTGTGAGATAAAGTGTGTTCTGAATCCAAATCGGTGCATTTCTTTCTCTCTCCAGAGTTCTCCACAGGATTCAACCCCTTCACCAAAATCATCCTACATGGACACATGACCAGCAGCAGCTGACAGGAGGAACACCACACCTGAAAAGGCAGACAAATGGCAATGAAGACCCCAACACAATGACAACCACAGTGGCCATGCCAACAATCAGCACGCACCAGAAGATAAAGGATATAGATCTACTTGTAGTTTTTATTACCTTGTTTTTTGTTTGTTTGGTTTATTTTTTGTTGAATTTTTTTTAAAGAAACTATGGGGGGGAAAAAAGACAAATACTACTAGGCTAGAAGCATGATTTAGTATAAAACAAAAACCAAACACAAAAACAAACCAAAAAAAAAAAGAGAAAAAACTAGCAACCAAAATGTGCTTCCTGTTATCTGTATCAGCATGAGTGACTGCTGCAGCATGGCCTGTCTTTAACTACAAATACTGAGGTATTACAGGGGTGGGTAAAAGGGTTGGGATGGGACAGGCATGCAATGTAAGATTTGGTCAAACACTGACCCATTTTTTAAACTAACAGGGAAACGTTTATCAATCAGCTTAAGAATTAAAAAAATTACGAGACTGAAAAACTGAGAATTACATCATCTCTAGGCAAGGTTGTCTCTCTCCTCCATGCCACACAAACTGGTTTTACACCGGTCCCAGTGCTTTCTGAGTCCAGTGAAGCTACTCTTATCACCCAATGATATCAGTGTTGTACATAATATTGTATGCACTAAAATGCTCTACGTGACTTTGTGTTACGTGTGTTGTTTATGTTATACAACCCCTATGCGATGCCACTGATGCTGCTGTTTCAGGTACATAAGAAGTCCCTCCCTGTTTTTTTTGTTCGGTTTGTTTGGTCAGGACCTATATATTATTCTATATATCTTGAGATCTTTGTGGGTACAAGAACATGCAAATGTTGTGTCGCTCTGCTTGTTTTAAACGTTGGATTTATGTGGTCGTTTCTTTGTGCTTCTCACATGCTCTCATCTTTTGCTTTAACATGTCAAACTGTAGAGGTGAGACAGTGTCATTTACTGTACTGCAGGGTTTTTTAGCTTTGAGAGGCAGGTTTACTGCAGAAACCTGCCTCAACCTTTCTCTCTGAGTGTTTTTACCTTGAGAAGATTGTGGCAATGAGAGCTAAAAGTAAGGGATTGTGCTGAGAAATTGAACTATTCAACCATCCCACTCCTCTGCCTTTTCTTGCCCTCGCTGTGCCGTAGTCTTGTGAGGTTTGTGTTTATGAGATGTCTGTCTGAACCCTTCATCTGACGTCGCCTCTCATCCCCTCACCCCTGCAGTCACTCTCTCAGAGTAGATGTAGCAATCCTGTCCTCCTCCAGCAGGGGGAAGGATCCCACCTTCAGCTCGCAGCTGTGCCCGTTGACCTCATCATGCAGTATTTGACACCATCACACAAGGTGCACTTATAAATCATCTCTCCACCACGTAAAGATGTCACTTGATGAGGTAGCTGAAACACTGGAAATAATGTAGCACTGGTTCGACTGGGCAAAAGATGAATTTGTAGGCTGGAGAATGTCATAACGAGGGTTGAGGTCGTGTTGAGCTCTGATGTTTGTCTCTTTGGCAGTTCTGTGGAGTGTAGCAAAGGCAGTCACCAATCACTGTGATGAGAAACTGTAATACTGACCCGTAACTGTGAGCCTGGCTCGTCCCGAAGCATGTCTCTTGTTTTACTCTTTGGTCTTTTTTTGTCATGATTTACTGTCTTAACTGTACTTCAGAAGAAGCAATAACTGCTTACACAAGGAAAGGGTTGTTTGTGAGCATGTGACAAACAAGGGATCATAGTTTACGTTCTTCCAAAGCTCGGACTTTCAGTCTGTTAATCACAGCTTTAGACTCCTCTTGACTCTTTTCAGAAATGATGTCAGTACATAAATATCTCACATTTGAGCATTGTTCTTCATAAAAAAAAAAAAATCTTGTTACATCTGTATAACATTATATCAACCATCCCATTCTGTGAAGTGCCCTGTGTTTGATTGTATTACTCATCTGGGAATGTAGGTGTATTGAGACAGTTTTTCAACCATATGCACCTTGAAAGAGATCCTAGTGTGTGTGTGTGTGTGTGTGTGTGTGTGTGTGTGTG
>JAPMNP010688946.1:0-16392 GCA_029874935.1 Atherina boyeri | reverse complement strand
TGTTGACTGATGTGACCCAAACAGGATGATTATGGGGCAAACAGAAGAAACACTGAGCCGTCTTTACTCAAACCATAAAGTTAATTTAATATTGGCTCTCTTGTTGATAAAAAGATCAGCTGAATTTGTGTGTCTGGATTTAGAAGGAAAGTAAAATAACAAATATAGATCCCATATTTCAATAAATCTCCTCATCGTGACATTTAATTTTTAATTGCTAATAAACTGAGGTTGAATTATGGATAGAAAATGTCCTGCACCTTTTTCAGTAAAGGAAGGATAGACCCAAATAACAATCCATTAAATACAACCTCATACACATTTTTAATGATTAATCCTAAGAACAGATGTTCAGCTGTTTGTTCTGTGATGTGGTGCATGGTAGGTCTCTGAATCAAAGCCCTGAAACTTCTTAGATTTCACTTGGCATCTGTTTCATTCATCATCATGAATATCATGCACCTATTTACTTGTTTCACCATCAGACTGAGTTAATTTTGTCATCCGATAACTCTTTTATAATCTAGGTTTTGTGAATATAGATATTACATATGAAAAATGTGTTTACTTGAATCTACTTTAATGTACTTTTTCCATAGCAACCATCACTAACAAGATTTATTTGGTGATTTTACTAAAAACTGATTAAAGAGATCATATAAGTTCTATGACAATATCTTATTTCACTAGAGAGTAAATATACACATCCAGTCCACGCAAAGACTTAAAAATACAAACTGTCCTTAATTGTCTCTTTACATAGAATACGCATCCCCCAGTGTGTTGACAAAAAGGCCTGGAGAAGAAAGAACATTTGAATTACAGTTGGTCTACACATCTTCTATTTACAACACAGAGTGGTTGTTCTTTCACCAACTGGACCTTTTGTCCCAACTTAAACCCAGAACATTTTATTGACTCATAAGATTGGATTTCTTATCAGATCCAGCAGACAAAAAATAATCTGAGGTACCCTTGGTTGGCATTTCTACTAACTGCTGTCTTCATCGGTCATTTGTGCCGTTGACCATACGTAATTTTGTTCAGACATTAGGACCAATAAAGAGAATACCATGATGGATTGTCGGTGAGTAAATGTGGTGTGGATTAGATAACAGGTAACAATTACAGTCAAATACTCAAACCAGTGTTGAGGTGTCATATTGTGCTGCGATGTCCTTAAATTATTTTGTACTGTACTGCAAAGTGAAGTAAAGAGAAAATTGTTTCCTTCTCACCAGCTCTAAAAGTATTCTAAAAGGCAACTCACTGTTGGCAGTTCTGTACTGTAGCTGTCAGGTCACAAAACTTAATTTGCCCTTTATTTGTTTACTTTCTCTATGATGTAACCTAAAAGAAAAGAAAGAGAGAAAATACAAAATTTACATTTGGCTTTGAAAATACAAAATTCTGTTCTGATCCGATTTAAGAACTGTCTGTTCACTCCTTTAGTCATTTTCTTAGCTAGGCAATTCTCTCTCACAACTTGACTCTTATTGAAAATAAACTGGACTAATGGATCATATAATGGATTTTTTTTTTAATTGGATTATAATTGGACTGAGTTGCACTCTGTCTGTCTGCAAACAATCCTTAAGATGACTCAACTGGCACCATACAAATAAAGCTGAGTTGAGTTGAACTGAATAGAATTAATTGTATAAGAAGGTCAGCTTTTATTTTTTTCACTACTACCAAAATACTTTTTCATCCCATGTTAGCTCTTGTAAAATACCTATATTTATTCAACAACTAGGTCTGGGGTGGTCTCTGAGCTTCATTTTCTGATTCATTTTACCCAGCCTTAGCTGTGAAGTTCATTCTTGTGCCTACAATAGTTTTTATGGGGTTTTTTTCTTTCTTTTTTTTTTGCTCATCTCAAAAATAAATTAAATAGCAACTAAAACTAAACGAAGTTGAAATTAAAGAATTTAACTTAATTTTTTCCTTGATTAATGTTTATTAGTTAAACTCAAGCTTCATAGTGCTTTGAAATGCATTATTGAAAACCACATGTCAGCTTCATGGTGGTAAAAGTTATGAAATGTGATCGCCCAAGTCTCAACATCAAGATTATGTTTTATTTTACGTGGGTTTTTTTAAATATAATTTGTTGATACATCTTTGTGGACCAAAGTGGTGCACACAATGACAAACCCATCTTTTAAAAAAATGTAGTTACTTCCAAAACAAAACCATTTACAGACACAACTTTAAGCCGAATATTCCTTTGGCAGTGTCTCTAACGACTATTTCAGTGGGTACAGTTGTTTGCTTTTTGTTTTATTTATGTTTTTGTTAATGAATCTCATATTATGAGCTTATCGGCTCTTAATTCTATACATGGTCCCTGACAAACAAATGATTGAAAGAGAGACAGAAACAGTATAAATAGAATTAAAAAATATTGAATATGATAGAATTATCATATTGAAAAATTACACCCCCTTAAACATAAACATTTTGTTTAACTAAATGATCTAAGAGAACTAATTCCTTTTACTAAGAGTATTTGCTATGTATGGATGATACAGTATTATATATAGATTTATATAAACAGAAGAGTTATCCATGTAATGTTTCCATGGAAATATTGCTGACAGTATCACATATTTTCTGGCAGAGATTTATAACCACTTGCTTTAACACTTCTGTTTCCATTGTTTTTATCGGCATCATATCTTAGAACAAGCAATCTGTAACCTCCTTGGTCATTTCCTTCCACTATTTACTCTTTCCTGTCATACAGAGGGAAACTACATGCGCCAGTAATGTTTGGTTTGCTTCCTTTTGGTGTCAAACATAACCCGCTGCTGGTATCTCCTCCTTGTGTGCTTTCATAGCCTGCTTGAACTAGATGGTTTTTGCTTCAAGTGATGAAAGAAGTTTTTCAGCTTCTCCATACCAAGTCTTAAGTCAAAATGTTATATTTTTCTCATGACTTCTACTTTATATGCTTGATAAGATTTCCACATAGGGCTGAAAGAGTCAGTCCTTTATTTTCACATTTTATTACTGTACAGTATGTGCTGCAGAAAATTAATGTGTAAGTTTTGCTTCTAGGAAAACATCTATACCAGACTTCAGATAAATCTAAGTGAAATATTGCTGTTAAAACAAAAACAAGATGAAAAGTGCATGTACGTGTACATCTGCTGCTGTGATTGTTGTTTTGATGAAGCATATCTTTACAGTAAATCAGTGAAATCGATCTTTTCTCCCCACAACTCCCCACAACAGTTGAAATGTTGCTTTGTATGTTGGGGGGGATGTGCCTACATGTGTTTATTTGTTGTTTGTGTGTGTTCAGATTTGCCTGTGTGCACTTGAGGTGTGAACATACTCCATCACTGCCATTCTGTGATGGTATCCCATCCTATTATGGAGCCCATTTCTCTGTAGGTGTCAGAGTTGAGTGGGGCCTCCACTGGGCCTCCCATAATGACCCTCCATGTGCTTCCTATTCGAACCCATCCATCACTGTGAGACACTGACAGAACAAAGGGCACACCAGCATTTGGAAAGATATATACGTGTTGGTGTTTGTATGTTTTTACGTTAGTTTTTGCATGAGGAGGGACTCCAGCAAGCCAGGCTGCATGTGACTATGTATCCATATTGTATAATGTTTTATATGCAATTTCCTGCTGCTGCAGCTCCCGGTAGATGTGGCTCTAACCTTTATCTCTCCTTCAACATGCTGCACAGTGCACAATGTGCACTATAGTAGACAGGGAGAAGGGCAGCTTACAGCAGCAACAAAGCAACACTTTATCCTCCTCAATGTGACAGCATGGCCAGAACAGAATTGCTCTTCTCATGGGAATAAACCCTCCTCTGGATTCTTGAGTTTCTGCTTTGCATTAATCAGTTCTGTATTTTCCTATTTTATTGTTTGAGGTTTTATTGAAAGCTGAAAGTGGTTTTGATTTTCCAATAGCATAGAACAGAAAATTATCAATGCTGCACCCAGCTGCCTCAAACTGAAATGACTCAGCTTTCTACAACAAACTCATAAGAGGATAACCCTCATAGAAGCCTTGATGCACCAGTTGTCTAGGGAAATTCAGAAATAGTTAATTCTTATTTTGCATAAAAAAGAACGGGAATAAGATTCCAGTGCTTTCAGCTTCTCTTCTCCATTTTTCATTCTTTCTTTTTTTTCCGATTCCTATTTTTGTCTATATCCCCTTTGTAGTCATCTCAGTCTCTCATGAACCCCTTTCAAACCCGCCTTTACTAACACATCCTTCCCTGCCTCTCTGTCTTTCTCTCCACCCCCTCCCCTGACTCCTTCATTTCTGAAGAGGAGGCAATGAAATATTTAAAGCAGTGCTGCTGTTGAGGTCTATATTTAGACGAGACAGAACCACCCCATTTTCTCCGTGTTTCTCTCTCGTGTACATCAGGGAGTTGGTTTGCACACCCACAGTCCGTTGCCTGTATTAGAGTAGACACACTGCATCCATCACACAGAAACATCACAGATTAAAGCAAACTGCAGGCCCTTGCTGTATGTTCCTGTCTTTCTGATTGATCAACATAAATGCCCAAACACTTGGAGGAGATAACTCTGCCTTTATATGCAACAGATATAAAGTAAATGTATTTCTGTTGAAGTGGGCCCTAAAATCATCCGATTTCTCACAAGTTCCAAAAGAGCATAAAATAAGGCTGAAATGAATCCATCCAGCCATCCATTATCTATACCGCTTTATCCAATTCAGGGTCGCGGGGCGGCTAGAGCCTATCTCAGCGATGAGCAGGCGAGAGACAGGGTACACCCCGGACAGGTCGCCAGTCCGTCGCAGCCAATAGATCAAATGAGACACAAATGTTATAGTGGTAGGAGGGGGGATGTACAGTAGCAGTTTGAGCTGGGGTGCGCGATCTGTAGTGGGTGATGCTTGGGTACGTTTGGGGATGAGACTGAGATGTGTGTGTGCATGTGTGAGTGAGTTTATGTGCCAGGATGAATGTGGGTGTGCGAGTGTATGGGATATATACTGTATATGGAGGGGGGGCCTCATGCCCCTTGTGAGGGGTGGCGTGGGTGGGCTTGGAGGTGGTTTTGGGCTTACCCAAAATCTTTCTATTGCATTGCACATGAATTAATGATTGATTTTACAATACTCTAATAGTCATATGTGTTTACCCACACCTATATGAAGCAACTCAAATATGAAGTGTTTAGAAATCTGTAGATTTTTTTTACCATCTCTTTTCTATTAACACAGTACTTGACACACTTTTCAAGACGTGATGTACAGCTAAAGTGAGTTAATGATCCAAAATAACCATCACATTTTTGCTTCAATACCTTTCTCAACTGAAATACCATGGATGAGCATTGTTATTTTACCAGTTATCAGCAATAATAGATTTAACTTTACTTTAATAAAAAAATTATTGGTTGTCGTTATTCATACATTGTTGTCATTCCCATAACAAAACAAAATGCTTATATTATCTGCAAACAGAAGAAACTTGTCATGTTTTTAACAGATGTAATCAATACATATAATTAAAAGTTTAGGGCCCAGGACTGAACCTTGGATGACTCCAAATTTAATCCAGAAAAGTGTAAATATTCCTTAACACTGCAGCTTTGCTATGTTGTCCTGAGGATAATTCATGAACCTGAATAAATCTAAGAAAGGCCTTTGATTGCTTCACGGTTCTTGGTTCCTTTGTGACCCTGCAGACCATAACACATCGTGATCTTGAAGTGATCTGTGGTGATGAAACATTCCTGGGAGAGTTACTATTGCAGTCTTGAATTTGTTTAATTTGAATACAAAGTATCTGACTGTTGATTGGTGAAGCTCAAAGTCTCCTTTTTTTTCCTCATAAAAGTCTTGCAAGATGAGTGTCTTGCGGCATTTCATTGATTTTGTTGATGCCTTTTGTTTTCGTTTTTTTGCTTGTTTATTTTTTCTTATGGCTGGTTATTACTGCATCACATGCTACCACTTTCATTCACGCCCATCCCTTTGAGAGCCAAATGTAAAAATAGCTTCATATTGAATTATTCATCCTCAGCCTGAATTCTCACAGGTGGAAATCTGCAAGTTTTTTTTTCTCCGTGGAACGCAACATGTTTATGCAGATTTGTTCCCAGACAAGAAGTAAAATGTTTAGAGAGATGGAAGTGACATTTGATGTGTTTAGATTGAGTTGTGAGCAGATTACAGACACTTGGCACAGTTTCTGTCTCCTGCTGTATCTGTAATTCAGTCGTGACCTAATAGCAAAGTTGCTTCATAAGCATCACTTGCGAATCCCTGGTTTATATAATCCCTGCAGCCTCCATGTCATCCTGTGTTGTGTAAGCAGCTGGAACAGGTTTCTTAGAAAAGAACAGAGGATTGTTTCTGTAGCAACAGCTTGGTGTCAGCTCAAGCGGCGTCTGCCATCATTGTCGGTGACCACAGCCTTTAATGAAAAGCTGTGTGCAGTGGATTGACCGTGTATGTGTGTTAACCCCTGCCTGTTGTCCCCTGTCTGCCCTTTGGAGCATTAAAAAAGATTGATGGTTTTAGAGTCAGAAGAATAAGTTGTTAAGTCGAAGGACAAAACAATTGACAGCCATTATGATTAGGGCTGAATGTGTTGAAATACATTTAGTAATATGTTGAATTCTATATAGATTTTAAAAGAATGTATATTTATCTATGATCTTTTTCTTAAAGTGATTGAAATGCTTGTATAAGAAAAATGAATATAAAAACAAAGTGTTTTGTGGCCATAAGAAGGAAAATAATAATTTGAGTTGGATTTTTTATTTATTCCTTGCTATTATGTGTGATTTAAAGAATTGAGAGGAAATTTCATTATGAGTAGCCTACCTCCAAAATGTTCCCGAAGCTCGGAGAGTACTTAGAGAACACATCCTATGAGACAAATGCCCTGTCTTGCTGTTCAAAATACACTTAATTTGGATTTAATGGATGCATCCATTCGCCACGCTCCACCTCTCTAACTTTACCAGAGGAATAAGACAATCTTACATTTAAACAACACTTATTTATAAAGGAAATCTCACAAAAGAATGTGTGTAGCTGCAGTCCGTCACATTCCACTTGTACCCACTGCTTCTCTATCTTCAATAGGATTGTAAATAATACATTGAAAGCAGGTTTAATCTTGAGAAATGGAACAAATTAAGCAAATATGTCATCTTTGTGGGATCTGATGGGTATTTAGCCTTATTTTCTTTCCTTTCAGATGAAAAATCAACTGATTCTGATCTCATGCTTGCAGCTCTGTATATAGGAATAGCAGTGCCTTGAGTTGAATAATTAAAATAGTTGTTTCATACAACCTTTGATGGTTTATTCTACAGTCAGTGAGCATGAGGACATTCTTGCTTGATTTCATTGTCTTTTGCTTTGCTGCTGTAAACTGTCCAGGTTTGTCTTTGTGATTGACATGTATAGATTTGCTCCCCATAACTGCCTCTAAATGTGTATACATCCATTTGTTTTTGTTTTTCTTTGTTTACTGCTTAACCTCCACACCAGCCTTCATCCTCCTTTCCTTTTACTCATTGACACTCTTCTTCTCCTTCACCTCACCTCCTCCCCTCTGACAGTATGAGTCAGCAGCTGTGTGCAGTGCACAGCCCTTCATTGATCTGTCAGAATGGTGTGGTCATACTCTGTTTCTGCCTCTGCTCGTGGCCCCCTCCCTCAAGACATCAACTTTTAACACTCCACTACCCTGTCAGCTTCTGACACCGCAGGAGGGATTTGGGAAGTGCTTAGTTAGACAGCATGCAGAGAGAAAAGACAGAGGAGTGAGAGCTGAGGGGTAAATGCTTGCAAGTGTCTGTGAAACAGAGTTTTAGGGAGGGAGGCAAGAACGAGTTGGGAGGAACAGATGGAAAATGATGCAAATTGATCAAATAAAAAGATACGACATGGAGAAGGAGGAAAAGATGTAGAAGATGTCGGTTATGAGATGACATACAATCTGATTTACTTAGGTTACCTGAACCAAGAACACACACCAGGAATCACTTCAGTCTGCAATTGTAAGATACTGTCATCAGACTCTGCAGACATGCTGGCGTCAGTGTGCTTGGTTCATTAATTTCCTTTCACTGTGCAATAGATATTTCAGTCATAACATCTGCATTAGGCCCCATCATCCTCCTGTGTCATGTTAACCATTCATAGTGCTGAAAATATTTCTTTTCAACGAACATATTAGTATTTTTGCGCGTTTTATGATCTTGGCTGCAAATACTGTTATGATCTGATCATACTAAACCAGAATCATATACAGTGTTTTAATATTTTTTTCTATCTTTTTCCTTTGCTATGTGCAGAATGCAGGTTATTAAGTCTCATTACCTGTGCATGTAAAAACCAGCAACCTGGAGCTTCAGTAGTTGTGTAGTAGAAGCAAAAATTCTATTGGTTTATCATTTAGATTCTACAATTTCAGGATACAAACTTTTGTCCAATCAGGATTCAAACATACATCTCTTGCTCCACCCTTTTACCCGATCATGGTAACTTCTGTCTTCAAAGAGACCAAGATGGCAACTGCGGGTCATAAACTAGTGGGTGCTGTCATGATGGCTACATCATTTTCTTACACTTTCTTTAGTAGTGATTCTCAAATTGAGCTTGACTGACAAATCAAATAAGAGGAACCCCATGCTGTTGTTTGACTGCAAGAGATGCATCTTTTTCTGTAAAGTGAAGTTTTGATGGGAGCAGATTAAATCACAGTTCAAAGGTCTTCGGCAGCTGGTGGAATCCTAAATAGACTATAATCGATAACTTTATTGATCCTCAAAGTTGTCACAGAGTTGGAGTTTCTATTCTCTTTGAGTTGGAGCACAAAGTTGACAGCACCCCACCAATTCTTGGCTCATTAGTTAGACTGACTGTGTTGCTCCAGGTTGCAGATGTTCGGTAAGGGTGAAAACCGCTATCATGGTACCTGTTATTAGCATATTAGCAAGACAGATTTTACACACCATGTGCATCTGAATTTGAGCTATCCATTAAATAAACCTGGGTGTTTTGAAAGGTGCTTTTAAATTAAATGTATTATTATTATTATTGTTATTGTTATAATTAGTGTTGTATTTGGAGCCTCTAATAATTAGTGATTTATCTCTTTCTTACATTTTTCAAGTTTGAATAGCACTGGATGTTTAAACATAGTCTCATAACAATACCTTCTGCTTAAAACTACAGAAATTGTATGTATTTATTGCATTGCAGACTTCATAACTTTATTATTATATAACGTATTCCTCTTGTTGTAGTTTATGTACACTACTTCAGCTCTGTATTCCAGCTACTATAATTTCCAGTGAAATATTTTAGGTTTTGGAAAATCTTGCATCTCGTGTCATCAGATAACTTAAATTTACTATAGGTCTTTGAATTATTTTAAGATCACTTCGTCTTTTTGTCAAAAAAACAAAAACAAGCAATATTTTCTCAATACAGTATATAGAGTCCTGATCCCATGCACAGATCTTTTTTTACAGAATTTACCATTTCAAATTTACTGTGTGGAACTAGATTTGTCCTCCATTGTAATACAAATTCAAACATTGCTCCAATAAGGGAAGCTGAGTGTGTAATCCACAGTGACTTATTGTAAATGATGGATGAAATTCTAGATTTCACAGCAATACCTGCAAAGTAGATGAGTTTGATTTAGATCTGTCTTTTCTGGGGCAGCAAGCTGAGTTCATTGTGACTATCACCTACATTTCTAAAGGACAGCGTTTGGAAAAGCATTACCTGGAAGCTGAAAGTACATAAGATTGTTGTGAAAGGGCTGAAAGTAGGTTATAAATACTTTGAATGAAGCAAGGTAATCTATTCATGTAGTCCTTTTTTATTAGATATGTTACCTCAATCTTTTAGCTGCAGAAACTTATTATGTATTATTTCAGAACAAAAAGTGCAGTTCAATGAATGTGCCATAGTGCATTTTTCAGTTATAACTGGAGATGGCATAAACATAGTTTCTAATAGCACAAAGAAAATGAGGACAAGAGGGAGGGAGGCAGAGAGAAGTGATAAGAAAAGCAGACAGAGAGGAGAAAATTTGCCTTTGTCTTCCTCTCCAAGGTCACCCTTTCTGCTGAATCAAATATTTTATACTGATAGAAGTGGGCTTTTCTCTCCTCCTCTTTCCATCCATCCCTCCTTTTCTATTTCCTCTTGCTCCATCCATCACCCGCCCCTCTGCTGCTGCTGCTACCCCTCCCCCTCTTGTTTTTCACTTCACATTCCACTTCTACTCCTCCTCCCGCTCTGTCTTTCTCCCTCCTTTCTGGGGCGCTGCGGATGCAGTTCCCATGGCAACCATTGGATCCATGCTTGTCTGATACGTATGTGATCCATTAATAACTCTGCTGGCTGCGGATAATAACGGTACATCTCATCTCGGACAGAGGAAAAGAGACGGCGACTCATCCTAACAAAACTGAACGGTGTCTAACAAAAAGAAAGGAGGAGAAATGAATAGGCAAATGAGAGGATGGGAAAAATGAAATATGCAACACAAGCTTTTGTTTGATCTTTCTTCTGCACACAGCTAGAACTGTGTGTTATTTCCCATACTTAAAATGTATTTAATTCTTTAGTATGTCCTTAACATCAAAAGTTTTCAGCCCAAATGTCTAAAGTTATTTTAAATAGGTGTTAAAAACTTAAACTTTCTTCTTAGATTTAAAAAAAAATCAAATTCAGGTTTTTACTGTGCTAGAGCTTACTTCAGTCTCTCCAAAGATAACCTTTCTGCAGAGCGGTTATATAAGTAAAATTGCAAGCAAGCGCACATATTCTCGCGCACACACAGAAAAGACTCGGACAAGCTCTCGGAGTCACTGTTATGTGGGCCGGTGGGGTGTCCTGCCCGTCTCATTGGCACCGTGCTGCAGCCTGAGGGAGGAGGCTGGGTAGGTGGAGTGAAGAATGGCAAGCAGCCAGGCCAGAGTGTTTGTGTTTTTGTTACCGTGAGAATGTGTGTTTATGCATCCTGACAGAGTAAGCACACATTAGAGATGATGCTTACAGGTGTAGAAGTCTGCGGTATGTCTCAGAGGATGTGTATGAATGAAAGAGTGTCGATCTGACCTACTTTTTTCACTGCAGAGAGCCCAGATTCTCTGCCAGCCAGCACCTCCTCTTTCCACCTCTTTATCTTTCACACTGTGACAAAAATAGTTAGCGAATTGTGCTGCAGAGGCGTTGATGCTAATAACAGAAACATAATGTGTCTTTAGATGCAGGTTCAAGCTCTCATATCAAGAGACTGTGTCAACTCTACCAGTTGACCAGTTGTCTTTGCCATATTGGCTGTTTATCAAAATACATAAAAGCCACATATGCATATCATGGCAGATACTGGTTGGAAGTGCTTTCATTTCATATCTGCATCCAAATTGCATAAGATGTTTAGGAGTTACAGTTCATATAGATCACTTAATATTTGTTTGGACAAATTCATATAACCAAAAATAGCATGTTAGTTTTCTTACTTTAAATATTTTCTTTTATCAGGCAATGAATCCACCAAACACCCCCAAAGAATGGCTTTTATCCTTTGTGATACTTTGTTGGGACTTTGCTGCAGTTTTCTTTCTGCCTTTAGTTTAGCCGTCAACAACAGAACTATAACTTGACTGAGTTGACTCCTGGTGATTAACTCAATAAAATATTTCACTTTGTTACCTCAAAAAACCCAGGGTTGCTTTCACAGTGTGTTCAGGGTTATTGTCTATCTCTACTGTGAATCCCCATCCTGCTTTGAATTGTTGTATTCTGTCACATCATCAAACTGTAGTGACCCAGTTTCAGTGGAGGGAATGCATTTGCAGGCCATCACATTGCCTCCAGGTGTTTTACAGATAATGTTGGAAGGCTTTGGCCGTTCAAAAACTTTGTAGTGCATTTGTTCTGCCGTCACTGTGAACATTGAGAAAGAGTATGATGTTTTAGATGTGATCTGACTTTAAAGGTGTCTTTTTGTTTGTTAATCAGACTTTTCTGTTCTTGATTCTTCTGAGTGATTTGCAGCTTGTGATTTAATCTTTGTATTTTTGCTCCTGTTAAGTATTTTCTTAAAGGTGAACCAAGATCCTCTTCCCAAAGTGTTGGGCACTTGGCTGAATACAGTGAAGGGGATTTTCTTTCCTTACATGGAATCTTGCTATCATCCACCACTGTTCTCTCCTGTGGATGTCCAGGCTCTTTTGGTATTCTTGATTTGTTCATCGCTCAAATTCCTGTTTTTTCTCTCGTGGATTTGTCTTGTTTTTATTGTTGTGCTCATGGAAAGGTATAGACTTCAGACAAACCAGTCAAGCATCAAAGCCATGCTGCTGCGATTTCAGTATGCAGCTTACCATCATCTTGCTAAACATTGTGTAAGAATTACTGCCATCTAATTTTGAATTTGTGTACCGGATAAAAATGAATAATGCACTCTTGCACAACACTATTTCAAACACATATTGCAACATCGGTAGCCGCCGTGTATCAAAAAGCCTTGACAACACAAATTAAATCCTGTCATCCGTTTCTTAAGGGAGTTGATTACTATTACCTAGATTATTTGTCCAGTATGCTCAAAACAACAATAACAACAACAAAACATGCAAATTCCCTATGGTGGTGTTGACTGTATCCAAAAGAGATGGAATTGTGGCTTCAACAAGTCGTCTCCCTGCTGTGTATTTGTTCTGCTCAGCCACTTGTAGATTCAAGATGGCAGACTGGGCAGACCCAGGGTAATTCACTGTGCTAATTAGAACGGTGATACTGCTTTGGTGGAACTGTTTGTTAACACGGTTTCAGTAGCTTTCGTAGTCTCAACAAATGTCTGGTCTGAGTTGCGGTAAACAACGACTTGCTGTCGTAAATGCCAGCTTTCTGTTGGTGAGCAGGCATTATAAGATGTATTTACTGTGACAAAAAAACAGCATTTAACGCAACTTTGAAAGCTTTAATTGGTTAAATTTAGAAAAGCTATTTCAACAGAAATCATTAGTGACTGATCAGTTTGTCCTGTTGTAAATGCTACTAGAAAATACTTCTGCTGTTTCCCATACAGTTGACACTTCAACTGATCATTACATTCTCATAAACTCATGAACAGAATTGCGCAGATGTAATTAACTATGACCCTTTGACAGATTAAGCACTCTGGGACAGATTTATTAAGCCTCATTTCCAGTGCATTCTAATGGGCAGCGATAAGTGTCGCTAGATTTATGAAAGTTCATGCTCTTTCTGAGGATCAGTTTTGCATGGAAAATGTTCTGCCTCTGAAGTTTAATTGCAGCCTTAGTGGCTTATTGGTAACTGTTGCTTCATTACAGAGCATTTCCGTTTATTTCTTTCCTAAGCTTCCTGATCTCAGATAAGTCCCACCCTTAAACATTGCCTTTCAGCCTCCCGTTCAAATGCAAAATGTGTCTTAGCGCAGTCTCAGTTGCTGATTGCATAATGAGTTTCTGTCGCTGTGAATCAGCCGCTAATTGCCAACAGATCACAGCCTTAAATTGAATGAAAGGCTCAGTGCAAATATTCTGCATGCTTTTCTGCAACAACTATTCAATTCTACCTTTATTTAGCATGTGGATTTTCTGTATACAATCAAATACAGAAAGGAATAGATTCACATGTGATATATAGAGTTTGGTAATGGAGGAAGAAAACACATTTTATTTGTAGTCACAGACTTCTTTGTATACCTGTTTGAGCCAGTACTCACCAGTGTGGAGTGTGTGTGTGTGTGCATGCATGACCATCTGTTTGTATGTGCAATACTAAATCCCCTACATGACCACTCTGACTCAGAGAAGCTGGCTCTGGATTCCCACAGGAGCTTCATCCTTGTGTATGGATGCAATGTGTGCTCTCACTTCAGACTCTCATCTCACCCTCACTGTGCATAAAAGCCTTAGTTAAGTGCTATACAGCTGAGATGGTACAGTGAGCGCCTCCATCTCTTCAGTGACCTCTACATTTACCCTATAACCCTCCCCCACCTCCAAAACCCACATGTTTCGCCCAGCAACAACACCACACCATCTCCCACTGTCAAGCCAATTATTATTAACCTCAGCAGACACTGCTCCTCCCCACTCTTTGCCCTCCATTTTCTTCTTTTATTTTTTCATTTGATCTATTCTCTTGTCCCTTCTTTCTCAGTCAGACCTGCTTTTCATCATTCTCCCCCCCCCCCTGCGTTCATTTCCTACTTTCTATCTGTGCCACCATTTTCTTTAAAACCTCTTTCATAACACTGCCAATTTAATTTTTCACAACATTATATCTCTTCATTTCTTTTCATTTCATTCCATGGTTCTACTTTTTATCAGAGCCTCTAATGTCAAACCAAAAGAGAATTATTCTGCTGACTTGGCTGTTTGCTTATACATGTATGAATATTTTGAGCTTTTAGTTAGCATTGAACACTTCAACATTTTTCTCTGTAAATGTATTTCTAATGGTGCTAGTGACATGTAATTTTTACCACATGTTGGTAGCAACCCCAGTTATCCAAAGAAATTAAATTGTGTAATAAAATTGAGTGAAAAAGTATTTGACACACAAAGACAGGAGGTGCAAAATGGCATTAAAGCAGAGATGCTAGCTGAAATCTGTCAGCCATTAGACAATAATCCTGCTTCATTTCAGTGCAAATTGATATCTGCTGATTTAGTCCCAAATTATAGGCAAACAAAGGTTTGTCATGACAAAGGTGTCACACAAGAAACATCTCATTATGGGTAAAAGCAAAGATCTCTCTGAAGACCTTCCCAACATTATTGTTGCAAGCATTCCTGAAACTTTTTCATCACTTAAACGATAACCAACATCCCAGGTGGTGATTCAGTCAGAACATTGGAACTTTCTTGCTGCTTGAAAGAAAACGATGACGTGTCAGGAGATGAAAATAGATGAACCTTTGATTGAGACATTGATTGGCTTTAATGAACAAAACTGGAGGCGTAACCACTTGAGAAGTGAGCAGTCTCCCTTCAGTAATGAGCAACTAATTGAGCCTGCCTGTCTTTCTTATGTGTTTTGACTCAGTGTGTGCCTGCATATTGATTCACCTAATGTGTTTTAAGTTGACTCAACTGAGCCTTGAGATGGTGGAGTGTCCTTTCAGAAAAGCCCAAAGACAGCTGAATGGTGAATAAGGTTTAGCTCATTGGTTTAGGAGCAGACCTCCTGCAAATGCATATGTTTGCTGAAACCTCCTGCTGTGTGGCCCTGCAGCGGCTGTTAGTCTCCACCATCTGTGGAGCAGCAACAGTATGCCCCAGAGATAGAATCTTTTGCTTTGCACATTTCCGGCTTTGTTTCATCTCCCACTGATCTCATATACACTAAAAAGAAGAGGTGAGAAGTGTGACACTGGACTATTATTGATAGCTTTCATTCAGCTGCTCTCCTGTGGGAATAAGAGGAGTGTATCTGCAGAAACCACCAGCAGTTATTACGTATGTTGCCATCACTGCCTTCGTTTGCTCTCTTGGGGGGAGATCAAGAAATTTGGCCTGGGAGATGATTTTGGTTTTGCAGCCTCAGTTGAAATTATTTGATAAATTGAATGCATGTTGCACAAAAAGGCATTTACCTTTGCACATCCCATTAGAAAGAACAATTAAATTCTGTTTAGTTTTTTTTTAGTTTTCAATACAGTTGTCCTTCACTATAATGTGGTTCTTTGGAATCTTTGGTTTTGTTCTATAATGCTGTACTGTAATTGTGTTTTAAAATCTGCGAAGGTTTGAACTTTAAGAGTATTTAAACAGGAGAGAAATGTGAGAAAATGATAATGACTTCCTTAGAAAAAGTGTATAAAGTATGTGGTGAGGGTTTTTAAGGCCTTAAAACATATATAATAGTAAAATAATAAAGGTGACTATTTCGTGAATTTTGCCTGTTGCAGATTGTCTTCAGAACGTAACTCCTGCGATAAATGAGGTACATGAACCCAAATTTATTCTCTCAATTTTCAGATAAATGTAGACAATTTTACTCACATTTCACTGCTCGTTTCCCCTGTATACTTGTTTTTTCAGCTTGCATTACAACAGCATCCCAGAACCACTGATAAACCACATTAAACAACTATTTTTCCCGGCCGGGAACATCATGCGACGGCTGTGTTTTTACTTTACGGCACCTGGTACACCAGCACCTGGGGCCTCATGTACTAACACTTGAGTGGATTTCCCACTAGAACCTGGCGTACGGTCATATCCTGAAAACGTCGTATGCACAAAAAAATTCTGATGTACGAATCCGTGCATCGTAGTGAATCCAAGTACATTTCCTTTGCACATCCCAATCAACGTGGAATTGAGCGCACATGTTGGAGTAGCTGACC
>JAPMNP010688887.1:0-16859 GCA_029874935.1 Atherina boyeri | reverse complement strand
TGTGTGTGTGTGTGTGTGTGTGTGTGTGTGTGTGTGTGTGTGTGTGTGTGTGTGTGTGTGTGTGTGTGTTTCCATTGGCTTATATCTGTATTTGTGATTGCTTGCTTGGTGCATGTGCGTGTCACAATAGATATGCTTCCACCAGAGCTCATGCAAGAAGGCAGCGGGTTAGACCCCCCTCCCCCTCCCTCTTGCTCAGTTGGATCTCACTCCCAGATCTGTCAAGAGCCTGTTAATGTGTCCTCGATGTGACATGCCCCCCACAGTAAAGGAGAGACACAACTCATCAAGCTTTTTCTCATTTTTCACCCAAATACCTCCCGTTACCAGACTGTGACCTCTGCCCTCACAAGTTAAGCACCAAGCTTTGCAGAGGAGCAGTAGATGTATAATCTCATCAAAACAACTTTGTCATTTCATCAGCTAAAGTTTTTCATTGCAGCAAAATACATGTTTATGCATATTGCATATTATTTTGCTCAATTATTTTCAGGGCTGTTGCAAGTGTTTTTGTCAAAGATTTGTCTTGATCTTTACTGGCAAAACATTGATACAATTTTTAATCTTCATTCTGCACATATTGTCTAATAAAAGTTGATCAATTGTACAGCTATATTAATTTTTGAAGATATTTAGACCACATTTGCTAAAAGCATATTCACACATTAGCTGTGTGCACTTATGGCTGGCTCTGTTTCCTGACATGTAGTTAACCATAGAGTCAGTGGTTTGAGATCACCTGACACTGTGGCCGCCTCTGGCCATAGTTTAATGCTAACGCTGTCTGACAGTGGCAAGTGACTATACTGTGCATACTGTACAGTCAAAGAGCATGCGCATAACCTGATTTTTTTCTTTAACCTCACTGAGTGTGAGTCTGTGTGTCTGCAAGTCACATAATACCATGTATCTCATTCTAAACTAATAAGAAGAATATTTATTTTAAAAATAAAAGTAAGCAACACAATCACTGAAGCAGCTGAATATATATCCAGCTCGTTTTCTAAATTCTAATTTTTCATGTTCAGTTTATTTGCGCTGCTCTCCAGCAGCTGCATGGCTGGAAACAGCAGTTATAATTAAGTTTTATCAGCTACAAGTGCATGAACACAGCAGAAATGCCACAAGAAGGAAGCCAGTGTCAGCTTCAAACTGGCATAAGCAGCATTAGCAACTTTTTCTTATGTGGGTCATGGCCATTGTTGATAGATGAGGGCACAATGTGTTTTGTATCCCATGCACAGAGATGTTCACATACACACACAGGCTCTCCGGGGTTGATTTAGTTATCACCATCACAGCACTATACTTTTTCCATATAGTCCTGAATTAGGCGTCCCAGATTTTATGGCTCTTAAGAGAGAATATAGTGTTACTGCTCTGTGTGTGAACAGATAGAAACGTGTCTTATCTTAACACATGCACATGCTTTCTACCTGCATGCTTTTTACCTGCTATCAGCTTGTTTGTCTGCAGGCTCAGAATAATTGGATGAATGTTGTTGTGTCCCACTTAAAGGGGAGTTATGATCAAATGCATTGAGGCTCTTCATACAGATAGTTGAAGAATCATTTGGGGAAATGGGTGATAAATTAATAAAGGAACTTATGTGTGAGAAAACTAAATGGGCATGAGTAGCTGCCAGAACAGTGTTGGTATTTCTTAGCATCTCAGTTTTTCCCGAAAATATTCCCTCATCTGAGTCTCATTGGGACTTGACAGGTTTTATTTGTTTATTCGTCTATTTTTTTCCACCAGAAATGGCATATTGCTCTTGACTATGTGTCACTAGTCACAATTTTTTTTCCTCTACAAAAGAGATTGGACTGTGATTGATCATTTTCCTAGAATTTGTCTGCACACTTTGTGGTTTCGAAACATATTAAAGAGATATAACACATTAGAAATAGTAGCTTCTCCTGCTGTACACACCTATGATGCCAAAGCGGTTGGTTTATGAGTTCTCATTAGCTGGGGTGAAAATACATTATTTTCCACCAGAAAATCCATTTGTTTCCATGGCGAGGCTGTCCTCCATTGTCCAATTTCCTTTGCTGCTTTTTATGGACAGCTGTATTGAACTTTATTAAGGAAAAAAGAGAAACAAGAAAAAAAATAGTAATTGCTCATTCCCCGTTATATCAAGGTTTATGGAAATTAATTATTTGAAAGGCTCAAAGTGTCATTTTTTTCATATGGCATTATCTTCTAAAATAGCTTTTGGGCAACATCAGTTAGTCTTGATTTGTATCTCTCATTTTCATTCAATATTTTATGTCTATAAATAGAAAAAGATAGATTATCTTACTCAAAAATCTAGCCATGAAGTTAGAAAAAAGTACTGTAAATCCAGAAGGAAATCAAACACATCTCAAACAGCCTCCCTTCAGCTGAGGAAACATGTTTTATTAAGCTAATGTTGTTTTTTCCCTATCTTTAATGCTGTCTTTAAACTAATTAAATTGTCATTGTTTATGTATGTGATGCCATATTTAGTATTTATCACCAGTGGATATTTTGCTTTAAAAAAGCCTATTAGGGATATGTGTATAGTTCTATCCTATGTTTTGACTAATTTCTGTAACAAAAAAGAGTGAAGATATTGCTCTGAGAGATTAAAATAAGAGCCTAAAAACAACCTTGAAAATAACTTTTTCATATCTGCTTGTAAATCTAACCTTTAAAATGAAAAGAAGCGATCTGAGCTGCCATCATTCACCTTGATTCCTACTGTATCCATGATAGATTCAACTTTAAGCCATACAAAAAAGCAATCTCAGTGGAGTCATGGCCTTTTGTTATGGAGTCAAAGCAAAGTGTCAGAGCTGCTCAGTTTAATCTTTTTCCTTTTAAAGATCAAGCGATTCCCAAATGAATACATTTATATTAATGAAAAAAAGATGGGTAATGTTTTTCTTAGTCAGAAATATTATATAACTTTTCTGTTTCTATCTTAGAAATGTTTTATTCCAATGTTTTATAGAATTTAATATGATATGCCACTTTAGGATTAAAGGATTTTCTTGGAAATAAACATTCCAAATTGAAGATTTGAGATATTCACAGTAAATATTTGTCCTGAAAAATGAAAATTGATATTGGTGGGATGAAAGTTAATGTATTTCTAATGACGTATATTATGAAATATATATTAGAGAAAACCCAGGGTACTGACATCAACATAGCCTACTGGTTGCCTCCTTTGCTGCTTTGCTGCATTTTTTTTCTAAATTTCTTCAAACTACAGAACCTCAGTAACAACACTAGGGTTTCTCTCGACTTATTGCCTTTGTTAATTTGTTTACCTTGGTCAAATAGACCTCATTGCCACAGAAAATTGTCTTTTGAATGTGTTCGGTGGGTCCAAAGCTATAACTCAACACAGTCACTCCATTTCTCAGAGAAAGTCCTGACAGTCAGCCTAATTAGCTTGGCTGTGACAAAAGAGCTCTCTTGTAGAAACCAGGGACATCAATCCATCCATGAAGGTATGTGGATTCATAATGTAACAAATAAAAAGAGCAGAGAGATTCTTATTAGCTGTCAAAGTACATCAGTTATTTAAAGAAATGTTGGAAATATGGGTTTGTCATTCAGGTTATTTAGAAAATTGTAGAAGATGCCAAACTTCAGTCAGGGTTTTGATTATACCATGCATCATAATCACATTAGAAATATGCTGCATGTCAACAATTATAGCCTACAATAAATAAAAAAATGTCTATTTCCTACTTTTATAAGCTTTGAAACATTTGTATACAATCTGTGGGTGTTTAAAAGTGATCATCCGCTGCTCGTGATAAGAGGTGGCACATTGAAAGCTTTTAATTCCCTTCAGTTTTCCACTAGGCATTCATTTATTAGATAAAAGGCATTCCATGAACCTGAAATGCTGAAAATGAAATGTGAGCTACAATCTGTAAGAACCGACATTCATTCATCATGTAGCAGTCATTAACATTAACCGCATGATATTAAAGTTAAAGCTTCCCAGACTCTTCTGATATCCCATAAAGCTACTTCTACATAATCATGAGAAACAAAAAAGTAACCACTTTTCTCAGCTGCTGACGGCTCCTATCTGTCTTTAAAATGTTTTACAAAATCATTATCTTGTGGGATTGTTTTTCTTTCTTCCTTTCTTTTTTATTCAGTCTTGTTCAAATATTTGTAATGTGTGTTTCCTTTCTATTACTTATTCCTTCTTCCCTGACAGCTCTGACTCTCCTCTGTCTATGTATGCTTGTGCTGTAGTTCAGAGTATCAAAAAATACTTATATACAATATTAGCCTACAGAGACTTTGATACTTTTTGTATAACTCAGTATGGACAAGGAGGATTTTTTTTTCAGTCACATTAATCATTAATCATTAATCTCAGAAACACCATTAATTTTAGTTATTACAGCAATTGGAGCTCATTTATCTCTTTATACTTTAATTGTAAAGGCTAATTTCTCTCAAAATTATAGAAAAATAGAGAAAAGGGTAGTTGCAAAGCACAGAATTCTGGATTTTATTTTAATTCATTACAAGATCCACTTTTGCTTGAATGGCATTTAAAGACACTTGCAAGATCTAGAATTATTTCGGTTAACTTGAACATTTGTCTCTTGAAAGACGCATTTCTGGCAACCTTGTCAAATGTAATTTTAAGTGACTTTCCTACTCTTCAAGACATGTACAGTAGGTCTACCATGTGGTGGTAGCCAAAGTCAGCTGCAGCACAAGTACGTCTCAAAACCTGGAAAAACTTTGAAGCTGCTGGCATGGATTTATACTCCCTGCTAGAAGCACCATGTTTTTGCGAAACTGTGAGGAGTCTGGACACAGAAAAGGAGTCTCAACATCCCACATGCGCACTCAAGCTGATCTGTGCACGAATGTAATTTGATCTGTGCGTGTCGGGCAATGCATGAACATGTATTTAAGGAATGTATGTAAAATAGTCTTTTGAACATACTGTATATCTGTGATGTACCAAGTAAAAGTCTGTGTGCAAATGTTTAGTGGTGCAGTTTTTTTATGCGTGTATAATGTTACTTTACTTATTCAAAATTTATTTATATTTGGTTGTGGATTAGGACACACATTTTCAAGCTACTCATAAAATAGTTTGCATATTTGTAAAATATCTGTTACACATTTCTAACCATTATGAAGTCACTCAAAAATAGCCAAGGTGGTTCAACGAAGCTCTATATACGACTCCTTTTATCATAAATCTGTACAGCAGACTTTGTCAGCAAGAAGAACTAAAATGGTTTTCTTGCACTAAGAGATGTTAATTACACTTTAAAAACAAATGATTAAGGACAGATATCCCCACTGTTAGGTGTATTGGTAAGAATATGGTGACACAAAACGTATCGCGATACAGTGGCAACAATACGATATACCACGATATATTGTCATACTATAAACAAGACGATATATTGCGATTTTTTTGTCACATCTTTGCAAATGAAACAACATACTGACTGTTATTCTGGTTGCTCTTGAATAGGTCGCTGGTTGTTTCAAAAAATGTATTTCTTCAATTTGGCTTTTGAGCAGCATCAACCTGTTTCACATTAGCCTTTAACACTACATTGTCATGGTATCCAGCCAAATGTGCAGCAGATTTTACAGACTACATAGCTCTTGTCACAGTTTTTACTGCTTTCCTTTGTCTTTGATATGTCCTAACATCCACTTTGTAAGCTACTGGGAGGGGCAACAGCATCCTGTTTTTAATCATTGGTGAACTGTGCAAATTTCGTATGATCATCCACAAACTGGTGCTAATGTAAAGATATTGTGATATTAAATTTTTCTACTGGAATGTCTGCTGCAATCTAGCGGTCAGTATTTTGATGCAACACAGAAATCAACCACCACTGTCAATCTTTGCATAGTCATCAATATGCAAAAATATATAGAAAAAAAATATTGATACTATACTTTTAGATATTGATATGATATTGCAACATGGAATATCGGGATTATTGGTATATTGATATATTCTTATATCCCTACTGTATTCCAGTTTTCTTATGTAAAAAAAAAAGAAATGTCCCCCATTTATCTTAGAAGGGTCAAAACAAACATGTCATCCACCAGCATGTGTGGTGGTAAGCAAGATGTGAAGCTACAGGTGCCCTGTGGGACTGATGGAAATTTGGCTACCAATCCACACCAATAGTCTCTCCCACCACCACTAAACATTGATTCACATTTATACACCAGCAATGCAAACACTGGAGGCAACAAAAGTGTAGTATCTAGTCCAAAGACCCATTGACGAGGATGAAGCAGGATTCAGACCTTTAACCTTCCGTTTATTGGACAATCTGCTCTACCACCTGAGCCACTACCACCCAAGACTGGCCCCAGATTCTTTGTTGGATTTAGGTCTAATAGTTGTCCTGTGAACAAATTGTCCTACGTGAGTTGTGGATCACTGCAGCTTCTTCAGTTAATGAGCCTCTTGGCTGCTTCTCTGGCCTGTCAGTTAAAGGCAGGGTCCATTATGTTTTTCTAGAGCACTTTTTATAACATTAATTTAATTCCTTTTCAACGCCCTATTGTAACCAATTAGTTTGATGCTCTATCACAAAAAGAAAGAAAATAATTAGTCACCTAATGAGCATACAGGACTGGAAGAACACCATCCAATCATTCTACCGTCCAGTCCAAAATGATTAAATGGTGATATGTCAATCAAAAACAGTTGGCATTGGTCCCTCCCCCCTCTGCATTGCGCGTATATTTTGTTTTCCAGAAACATGGATCCTGCCTTTAAGGAGGAGAAAGGAAAGAAGATTAGAAACATTTTTACACAAATAATTGAATAGTTCTCCATGAGAATCAGGGGATTTTTCTTTTAAGAAGCTGACCCTGCTTCAAACTCCTCCACAACTTTATCCCGCTCCTGTCTGATGTGTTCCTTGGTCTTCATTATGTTTTTTGTACACTGACATTCTAAACTTCTGAAGCTTTCAAATAATAGCTATATTTATACTGAAAATAAATTACACACAGGTGGACTCGATGTACTAATCACTCAGGTTACTTCTGAAGACAGTTGGTTGCACTGAATTTAATTTAGGGATTTCAGAGTATAGGGCCATGAATACAAATGCATGTCACACTTTTCAGATTTCTATTTGTAAAATATTTATTTATTTATACACAAAATTTGAAAAAATGAAACACTAAACTTTTTCAGTAAACTTGTAGTGGCTATCCTATGGATATCAAGACTATCTTAACATGAATTTTTTGATAAAATAAATTGAAACATTAAAAACTCACTAGGCAATTCAATAAACTGATACCAGAAACTTTAACTTAATTAGTCATCAAGTTACAGGTGATAAAAATGAGAACCATTTCTTTTAAAAGCTAGAGGGAAAAAGTGAATTATCATTAACTTAATTTCATGGCATTCAGAAATGGAATATGTAGTAATTATATGAAAGAGGACGTGCCAAACGGGTAATTAGCTGCCTGAAAAGATAAATTACAGCCAAATGTTAGTTTGGTATTTTGACAGTATGTTGTTACTATTTCAGGAGGCTTGTTTAGTTTCAGTATGTTTAAAAGGTTGAATTTTTGGAGCAGACGGGTGCGAAACTTACAATGGACGTAGATCATAAAACATCACCTTAGTTGTCTTTGAGCAAACATCACTGTATACCTTATACCTGACAGACACAGTACAACCAGCAGATTTTTTCCATGTTGAAAAACTGTTTTACAAGCTAGCAGCATCAAAATTCAGCATAGATATACAGCCTGTCAGGTACACTCTGTATTCATATGTTTGTGTGTTTATATGTGTGTGCGTTGCTCCCAGGCAAACAGCCCACATGACCCAACTTCAGTTTTTCAGCTTTAGTGCAGCGCCGCAGACAGCTGTGCCACAAACACACTGCTGTGGATCACCGGGAGCAGCTTTTATTTAGGTCACATTCCGTGCTTCAGCGACCAACAGAAGGGATCTCTGTCAACTGCAATGAATACCTTTAGTTTGACTCAGCCCACTTTTTAAGAGCTCCGCAAGAAGCGGACACTGTACACGTCTTTATGATATGTAGCTTTTGCCTAATGTGAGTTTACTCTTGTGGGTGTTTTTTCAGATGGGGATGGGGGAGACCACTATGTTTCCCATTTTCTCTTACAATAAAAGACTAGCAAAATATATTAGCTTAATTCCCTCCCCAGAGTGATTTAATCCTTTGCTTGAGTGCAGTCAATGAAATTGAATGAATAATTGAAAAGTTTTTCAATTAATCCTACACCCGGTTTACAGTCCAAGAAACTAATAAATGCAACTCATTGTATATAATAATGAATATAAATACATCCTCCATTTGACCTACTCCATATCCTGTAGTTGTGTAAAGTCTTGACATCCTACTCTGACTTCCTTGTCTCCTCTTATGTGGCTTTTCTCTGCCCCTGCTGTTCCTTTTTTCCCTGTTTCTTTAACTACCACACTAGTTTTGTTACTCTATTATAAATCCTAGTAATGAATTACACATCCAGGCTCAGCCACACTGCTGTGGTTGTGCTACACAGGGGTGTGTGGGTTCGTATTATTGTCTCGTTAGTTTCACCTCCAGTCCATTGGAAACAGTGTGGGTTCAGCAACTAGCCAGCCACAGCCCCAGATGGGTAGAGAAAGCAGTTAAAGGGTGCTGATGGATGCAATCGTTTTCGTGTCACTGTGTGAGGAAAAGCTCTTTTATTGCAGTTGCCTCTCCCAACCCAGAAGCTGTCTTCTGAGTTTTACTGGCCTATTAGTTTGCCTGTAGGAGGACTAAAGGCATTGAGGGAATACGTACAATCAGGAAGTGATTATTTGTTGTGTTTGTGGATGTGCATGCATGCACACTGAGTAGGTATATGTAAGGGATAAGTAAATACACTGTTTGACCTAAATGGTTCATCCATTGTTTGGTGAAAGCACTGGATTGAAAGTTAAGACATCAGGCTGTTGTTAGGTGCTCATCAGATTGATTAAGACTCAGCTGAGCATATAGCGCTGCATCATTGCATCCCCTTCCTTAATATCTTTTCATATTTTTGTTTATTTACTGTGAAGTTTCACTTTTCCGTACCCTTGAACAAATATAGCACACAACTGAGCTAGAAATAGATTTGCACTCGTCTTGATATCCCTTCTTGCTTTGTTTTTTCTCTGCTTTCGATCTCCTGTCACTTTTTCACTGAATTCTACCAGACCCAGTGCTAAAATGCACAGGGAAGCTTGAGGAGAGATTCAGGTGTCAGGGGCAACATGTCATGTGGCTTCTAAATTTAGAGATTTTCCTTCTCAAGTTTTGAAGGACAAAGCTAAGAGACTAAAACAGAAGAGGTTCAAGTCTAGTCAACATCTTTAAATTTTCTCATCTCCTTAGCAAAATGCATCCTTACCAAGTTAAAGCAAATAGAGATATTAGAATGTGCTTTGAGTGTGCACGGATGTATAATGTTTATAATTCTCTTTTCTGTGTCTCTCTTCTTGTGTGTCTGTTTTGCCTTATGGCCATGTGTTTCTTTGTAGAATTAGATTTGGGGCCTGTGCGGACTCCTTGCGGCAACAGTTGGATGCGCCCGCTGACCCGGCCACCATGACAATGAAAGGCCTGTCCAGCAGCCGCAGTCACCACACAGTGACCTGTGACCCTTCTTATGACTCTATGACCCTGGGGCACTCGGACCGTCGGTCCTACTTCCTCAACCCAGGGGAGGCTCATTCTGCTGACCATCCCTGTTACACCCAGCGGAACTCCTTCCAGTCTGAGTGCAGTACCTACCCCGATCTGGCCAGCTGCACCTTCCCTCGCAGACATTACAGCTCCCATCATGAGCTGAAAGAGGAGTGCGGCGCTCTGGTGCCTTACACTGGTCCGACGGGGAGTAAGGGAAGTGGAGGAAATAACAATCGCATCCCCTCTAACTTGCTGGAGCAGTTTGAGAGCCAAGCGCCGTTGCGGCGTGAAGGTTACCACACACTACAGTACAAGCGCACGGCTGTAGAGCACCAGCGCAGTGACAGCCCTGGTCGAATACGTCACCTCGTTCACTCTGTCCAGAAGCTTTTCACCAAGTCCCACTCTCTGGAGGGACCATCTGGGTCAGCTGGAGGAGGTAGTGGGAGGATGAACGGTAGCAAATCCAGCCCTGATGATCCTCCCTCTTGCTCTGGCACTCTAAAGCACAGTAAACGCAGTAAGAGCAAAGACCGCTCCAAGTCGGAGCCTAAAATGCGATCGGCCATATCCGGCTACTGGAGCTCAGACGACACGCTTGACCGGGAAGTATGTCTCTACCATCACCACCAAGGGGGCACCGGTGGAACTATGCCTTCTGGGGTCATGACTATGGGTCGCCACCCGGATAAATCCCAGTCGCAGTACTTCATGGAGTCCTACAACACCATCAGCGCACAGTCTCTGAAAACTTCCCGCAGCAACAACGATGTGAAATGCTCAACGTGCTCCAGCAGCAACAGTGGCATGCTGCCGCTGATGGGTCCGCTCGATGGCCAGGTTCAACTGAAGAAGAGCTCCTGGTCCTCTACTTTGACAGTGAGCAGAGCGAGAGAGGTCTACCAGAAGGCCTCAGTCAACCTAGATAAAGCTCTTGTGAAAGCTGAGCAGGGACGCACTTGCCATTTCCTACAGGTAGGACTGTTACATCAGCCCCACCTCCTGCTTGTCATGCTTCATATATCATCCAAGACCAGCTTCTCCTCCATCCTTCAGTTCTTCTGCATGTAATGAACATTTGTTTGTGTGCCTGTGTGAGTTTGATTGGTTGATCAGAGGAACAGTGCCCCAAAACCCATCGTGTCATTCCTTTTGATTAATTTTTCCTTTGTATAATCAAAAATCACTTTGATCAAACATTACATGGCATTTGCTCTTCTGTGTTTGTGCCAACATGCATGGAAATGTACGTACATGAGTGTGTATATGTTTATGCCATTGCATATGGAGTGTACAGTATATCAGAGATAACAAGTTAAAGTATTTAGCATTTACTTTACTAGACAACTTTATTTTACAGTAGAAAGGAAAGAAGATTAGAAACATAAACTTAATCTGGTGAAAAATGGCAAATAGTCGCATTAAGCAACATTTATCTCGCTGTCAAGATTGTGCTTGTGGTGGTAACAGTCACTGTATCGTGCTACTATGGGATCAGAGAGACTTGAGCAGACAAAAACTGAAAGAAAACTGCCTCAGTCCCTAAGCTCAGTGGTCACACACTCACACAACAACAAAAGGAGACATACACACCAACCCGCCTCATAACAACTGAGTTTTTCTGTATTAGAGAAAAAAAGTGTTTCAGATTACATGTGTTTCCCTACACTGGTGTTAGCTGCAAATATAAGCCTGAGGAGATAAATGGACAGACAAAACGGCGAGAATAGAAGCAGGAAAGTGCGTACATACGAGTGTGTACACTAAGAGAGCAAATAAGGGCAACAGAGGATGGTGAGTNGTGGAGGGAGAGTGAGAGTAAGGGAACATAAAAGACAGAGAAAGTTCTGTATGGCCATGCATTTTAACATCCTGGAAAACTGAGCAGCCAGTTGAGGAGGGATGTTGTCGCTGCAGCCTAGCAACAATTCTTCCAGACTACAAGTACTGTTTTTTTTATCCATTCATTCATTTACTTTATTTTATTTTTTGCCTAGAAAGTGGGATTTCCTTTCAGTGAGTCTGACAGGGTTGCTTTTAGGGTTGGTTTGTTTTGTTTTTTTCTCCGGAAGTTTTAAATGAGAAGAGATGCTGTTTGCATCGCCTACTGGAATGAGATCCTTTTGTGTCCATGCAACAGTCACAAGTTAGATTTTTTTTTATTATATTATATTTGACTGTGGGACCAATTTAAAAAAAAAAAAAGATAGAATAGAAAAACGGTTTAGCATTTTGCCACAATTGCATAGTCTTTGCTTAGATGCTAACGTGGTCTGTCGCTCCCCTTGACATATAAGGTCAGCTTGGTTTCCTAGCTACGCAGCAGTCCATTGAATGATTCTTGTGCACTTTTTTTTCTCACTCTGTATCTCATTTCTTGCACTTCAGAGCTGGTGCCCTAACAGCCACTCACACTGGGACTGCAGTGGTTCTGCTGAACAAAACCCCCTTTGTTTCCCCCCCTCTCCTCTCCATGCCTGCTGTCTTTGACTCACTCTCTTTTAGATTAGTGCTAGGAGATGGCTTTGCCTCCTTTTTATTTTCACTGTCTTTAGTGCGTGTGAAAAGTCAGGAGAGCAGGGGCCAGATTGCTACAACATTTTGCCAAATAATCAAATCCCTGCATTTGACATGCAGCTGGCATCGCAAGACAGACAAAAGAAGGCCACGGGCATTGTCAAGCTTATGGTATGATCAAGGTAGACCTTGCATTGATACTGTACTGTTACTGCTGAACCTTTTTAGCTGTGCTTAAGGCACCGATTTGCATCTGGCAAATCTGGAATAGTATTGGGATCTCGTCATATCTGTAGGAGGACTTTGTGTGTTTATTCCTTCTGAAACTAATCTCACCTCATCTCTACAGGTACCTCAGGATGACTGGAGTGGTTTCTCTCCGCTAGGGAAGGATGATGAGATTCCCTGCCGGCGAATGCGTAGTGGCAGCTACATCAAGGCCATGGCAGAAGAAGATAGTGGTGACTCAGACTGCAGTCCAAAACCCTCGCCCAAGGTCCAGGCAAGACGAGCCAGCTACCTGAAGGCCACGCAACCGTCTCTCACAGAGATGACTACACTGAAGTGAGTGTGTGCTAAGAGGGAACCATCATTTGTGTTATATAGTTCATCTTCTGGAATAATTTGAAAATGTAATTTAGTGAATGCCTTAGATCATCTCCTAAAGCTCAAACTAATACTTTTAAACGACCAGAATTATAACATTTCTAATTATAGATGTAATTGCAATGACTGTGGTACCAGCAAATTATAAGAATTTTAACTTCTTTTTTTTTATCTAATGGAGCCCTTAAAACATATTAGATGAATAAAGTACAGTATTCCTGTCAAATGATGCCTGGCCACCAGGGGTTTTCATTTCATTTATTCTTTTCTTCATGGTAATGCAAGACAAAATTGGTACAACAATCCAGTAAGCATAACAATAATACATTCCATGAGAAGAAGAACTGGAGTAGGATGAAGGAAAAAATCTTATAAGCTTCTACCCCATTCTTGGAACAAAAAATGTTTCAAATTAGATGGCCTCACCGATGCCAAAAAATAACAATAGCCCAGACTACATGTAGCATTATCATTATAAATTAAATTGAACAATATTTGAACAACATTTTAGATCGTTTTCTAAAGAGTCACACATTTGTTTAAGGGTATTTCCTGCAAAATGTTGTTTAAAATAATTTCGTTCGGTTTCAAACTCTATCATCGGAGAAGGTGATTTTGCCGATATTTGAGGTTTGTTGCTGGTATCAGCATTGGCCTGATGTGGCAGCCGATGCCAGCAGAACAGAAAAAGTAGTGATCTTGTTGCTTTCCCTTGGATTTAGTAACTGTAGCCAATCAACATTTTTGCGGTTAATCTAAGTGAAATTATTTTTATCTGGATGCCCTTCTATTTGATTTGTTATTATTATGTTATTTCACTGTAATTCTAAACCTGTTTACCTGAACATTGTGTTTGAGTACAGGTACAGGCACAGGCTAGAGGCAGTAACCTGCAGTAAAGCATGTGAGGGCATGATGTGGTCTTAGTTGAACAACCTTCTTGTGTAATTTAAGCCAAGTTCCGGCTACAGGACTTTCAGTTTCATCTACTCACTATTTTGTTTACTCTTTTTGGCATATGTGTTGTGATTGTGAGTTTTTAAGTCATAGTGAGGTCACACTAGGGACATAACCCCTGACTCATCTGGCTGATATTTACCAAGCAGTCACAACTGTCACATTGGGAAGTTCAGTATTGTTATTAACGTTGCATTGCGTGTCTCTCTCACCGCCACTTACTGCAGACTGAGCTCAGATTTGCTTCAGATCTGGAATCTCTGCTGGTAGCCACAATTTGTCCACAGCACCTGACTTTGGACTTTATTCTCGACTCTATTTTATCTGTAGCAAAGCTGTGCATCTTTATATTTACACATTACCTTTACCAAGCTGAGCCTTGAGCCTTTCAAATGCACATCTGTTTGTCTACTAGAATTTCTTAATGAAATGTATTTCTTGTTTTCCATGAATTCCATAGTGGGTTTAGAAGGTCATCATGTAATTTCTCTTTCTCGGAGCTGATTTTTATGTAAGATCTGAGCTTAAAAGCACATTTTATATTTGTACTTTTTTTTTCCCCCTTTTTTTGTTTCGCTGAAGGCATTCTCTCCTCAGCAGTGCATTTTTTACAGCATAAGTTCATAAAGTTTTCAACAGTAACTCCATCAAGAGTCTAATGTTTTATGCAAAAAAGCCTTCACATTCAGAACGTTGACAACACTGTCTGCAAGCAAGTCCATTCTGTTATCTTTGCGAAGAAACTAAGTGCTGACACTTTCAGACTTGATCTTCCTCTGAAGGAACCGACAATTTACGTAAGAATTACAAATTAGTAGTAAAGTAACACTTCAAACCGTTATAATATTAAAAGGAATGTGTAATCTCTAATGATTCATTTCTAGATTTAGCTTTTGCTTAACTTATGCCTTTTTGTAGTTCTGAATCAGTAATATGGAACAGGTGTTTAAACTTCAGAGTTAGGAATACTTATTATAGAATAGAAATGGAAGCAGATCAAATCAAATGCATATAATCTAATCACCTTCCTATTTAAATGTCCTCCTTTCCCTGTTAATTTGGTAAGGGACAGGTTGTCAAAACTTACAGAAGTGATGGCCAAAATATCCATACATCCATTTTTTGTCTATACCCACTTATTCCAGTGCAGGGTCACAGAGGGGCTGGAGCCTTTCCCACCTGCCACAGGGCAAGAGGCTGGGTACCCCCTTAAGAAATTGCCAGTAATGGCCAAATATCAAAAGATAAATTCTAATAAATGAGTCTTCCCTTTTGTTCCACCATTTAAACAACACAGTGTGTGGCCATTTTAGTGACATTTAGTAGTAAAGTTGTACATTGATCGCTGTGAAGAAAAGTTTATCTAGCTGTATTGCAACCAATGCACTTGAGTGCTTACCCTATGACTTGCATTGGGCACCGACAGACCTGTGCCATTCTAACCTAACAGGTACAATTAATATGTGCACGTGGTTCAACACAAATTAAAGCATAAATAGTTATGATTATTGTATTAAATGTTATTATTAATTAAGCTTATTAAATTAGATCCCTGCAAATCCTATACATCTCGGCATGTTGTCTTATAAGTGAAGGCAATTTGCATAATTCTTTACATAAATGGGGAAATAACCAAGGACATGAGTCTTATGTTGAAGCATACAGCTGTGACTGATTAGCTCTGTAATATCCAGAGATGATAAGAACACCAGTGTAAGCTCAGTCATTGTTACTGGTTGCACTCAAACACACGAATACACAATCTTACGTAAGTACAATCGCACAGCTTGGGGCCCACTAATGACTTGAGTGTGGCACAGGGAATGCCATCATTATTTGATGGAACCCAGTGAAACAAACGAAACTGCCGTGCTGCACATTAGAGATAGAGAATGAGGCAGGAGCTGCTGACATCTTGCTTTCACATTGCGCTTTTGGAAGCTGGCTGAAGTCTGCTAAACTCTGCAGAGATTGAATAATCAGCTTTGTTGTTCCATATGTTCAACTCAATCTGTGACCACTCTGTCCTTGACTAGCCTAGAAATGATCCTAAAGAATTTGTGCAGACTGTTTATTCTTTTCAAAAAATATAACTTGTCTTTACAAAGATAAAGCATGCATTTGAATTTGCTTGGACGATTCCTGGTTCTTTGATGAAAAAGAAGTATAATTTTTGCCAGAAACTGATTTACTTTGTCAGGATTTTATCACCTTCACTATCTGTCTCAATGAGACGATACATCCTTCCATCCTTGAAATCACAGTAAAACCCAAGCACTGACCCTTTTTTTTATTATTATTCAACCAATAATAAAAGATGAAAACAAAAGAAGGATGAAGAGGAAAAGGTCGAAGAGGATAGAGATGGAGGTTGAGGGAAAGATGAGATAAAGCAAACTAAAGGATAATGTGATGATTAAGAAGATGGGGGGGGGGGTAAAAAGGACAGTTCAGAAATGACAAGAACACTTGGAAATGCATTGAAATTTGCTTAGACAACCTTGATTCCTGACTGGCAGAGGAACACGTGTTTATTAATGTCACTTGTTCCTTAGAGAGACATCTTAGGAAACAATGACAACCCATCCTCTGGTGGTACTGATTACAAACGGGGTCTACCATTTAAGATTCTACTGTGGACCTCATTGGTTCTATAATCAGCCCACAGGGAAATCAAGAAAAGGATGTGGATATGAATAATGATGTGGATAGATTCCTGCTTGACTTTATCCATCCGTGTATCACCCACACTAACAGAATCGCAGATATAGATGATTCACATCAAACCCCGAGGTGTGAAATATACATCATGGCATGTTTTGCTTGAACCCATGAGAATCAGATCAGACCATTCTCTGAAAAGCATAGAAATGGCAAGCCACTAGATTATTTATTTGGGAGATTTATATATATATATATATATATAATGGAGAAATTTGGATAGCACACCTTGATTAACATTCGAACAATCTAAATGTCAATAATATCAAGTTGGTTAATTTTTTGTTAAAGGTGCCATATGTAAGAATTATGTATCATCTTTATTTTAAGTTGTTGAAAGACATTAAAAGACATTAA
>JAPMNP010688829.1:0-11750 GCA_029874935.1 Atherina boyeri | reverse complement strand
CTGCTGCAGACTGCACTGGCTCCAGGCTCTGCCACACACACCTGTTCACAATCAGCTAACGATCACCATAAATCATTGAAAACTGTGTTTCTGTTGGGTTCTAATCACTTTTCCAAAATAGCTGTTAGGTTTTTACTCTCTTAGAATGAGCCATTTATGTCTGCTTGCCATGGCAGGCACCATATTTGTGCCACCATTTTTACTACTCTGAATGGACAAACTGTGTGTGTGAAGTGAAAACCCTCTGAACGTTAAAACTGCAGAACCAGCTTTTTGTTTGATAAGTGCAAGAGCACCATTTTGGACAAGAAACACCTTAAAAGTCACTTAGAAGAAATGCACAGTACACATGTACACAATTTTTAATTAGTTACCTCTAGTGCAGTTCATTACTGATCATTGCTGCATCTGAGGCCACAGGATCCAGTCACAGATGAAAACGTGTTTAAGCCTTGAAGGATATTGCCCATTGACAGCCACCGTCCATACCCAACTGTATGTTGGGATTATCAGTCAAGTATTTCTCTACCAGCTTGGTAGATATTAGTCTATGTGAGCTCTCACACTCTTTACTATACTCTCTTTTATACAATAATAATGTGCCTCATGGGTTATTGATTACTATTGATCCTGAAAAGAGTGGAGTCAAATGGGTGAGTCCTGACTCTAAATTTGGTTCTCCTGAGGGATAAAATGGTTATTTTGACCAAAATGTCATGGATGTTTTGGAGAGACCTCAAGAAGCTTGCAAAAAAAAAAGGAAAAAAAAGAACATATATCTCCTTGGATTTATAATTCTGTATTTGTCCGTTGTCTTGCTTGTTCATCAGATTATGACTATAATACAGAGGACTCATCGTCCTTCAGCTGAAGCCAGAGAGCTCTATAACCTCCTCAGCTTGCCACATATCCAGGTATGAGCCGAGATTATTTCTGAACGTCTCTGTAACTCATATGTAATGCTCTATGTAGACGACTCCTTAACTACCTCTATGTCTGTCAGGCCCTCCTTTCATCCCACGACAGTGTGGCACAGTTGGACTACCTACCCGTCTTACCTCCCCTACCTGATGAGTTGCCTGACGACGAGGAGGCTATGAGAATAGTTTGTCTTGTGAAGAACAACCAGCCACTGGTGAGATTAAAGTGTATTTTTTTAATTTAGTTGTCATTTTTGTCAAGATTGTAATATTGTTGCACTAATCATAATTATAAAAGCATTTTTTGTTGAAAGATTAAAAATCATGGGGCATTAAGTGCACCAAGATGAAAACGGACCAAAATGCACAAGTGCAGGACGTAGAAGACGGACAGAAGGCTCTGTTCGCTCCGTTTGCATATTTAGCATAGAGCAGAAATTCGTCTTTAGATAGACAAATGACCCATGGGTTTGTTTTGAGGGGGGTTGATGATGGGAGAAACTGATTCTCTCCAGAAACATTGGTTAGCATTGATATTGCCCCACAAAACCTAATCAGCAAGACAGCTGGATACATAGTTCTTGAGGACAAAGTTGCAAAATTACTAACGTTGTCCAGACAAAACCTATTGAAGTCATTTAGAATCTGATTCACAATGGAACCTACTGAACCTACAATATAACATTTCATAAGGCGTCATTGAACTGATCACTACTTAATATAAAAGATTTTTGAAACATGAAAACTCAGTTTCTCATCTTTCATTTGCCAAGAGTGGAGCGGAGAACAGAGGAAATCTAGGAGACGAGGTAGGAGTAGCCCGTAGACGCTGGAGCAGCCTTCGTCGCCTCACATTGGAGCGCCTCATCCCTTCGAGGAGGCCATGGTCGGGGGAGGAGCTCCCATTGACTGAGAGCGAAGCCACGCCTCTGTCTCCATCCAGAGGAAGCCTTCCCCGCTCCTCTCTCCCACGTTATCAGTCAACAGGAAGTTGCTGTTTGTGTCCACAAAATGCAGAAATTTTGTGTCAAAGGCTCAACCAGTCGGCCCCTGCTGTCTTTAGGCCTGACACCCGTGCTGGTAAGACGAAGAAAAAAGTTCCAATCACTGGTCTGTTTTTTTTTTTTCCCAGTATTTTCGTTTGCCTTTAATCAAGCTGTTTACACTAAACATAAGCATTTCAAAGAGTCCATCCATCAGTCTTGTGACAAGTCACACCCCTGCTTTCATCCATTCATTTTAACAGTTCTTGACTTCTTTGCCGTCCCACCTTTTCATCATCACAGTGGAAGGCCAAAACTTTTCATTCATCATCTTTCACCCGACAAGTTTGCAAATTCTCCACTTCATTTTTTAGTTGCCACCAAGTTACCAGTAACAAGCGACCCTGTTTTCCATTTTTCATCCCTCCACTGCTCCATTGCTGTTAGCATTCCATTTTTCTTCTTCTTTGGCGTTGATATTCTTAACCGTCTTGCATTTCATTGTCAGAGAGACGCAACAGGGAAGATGGAGCCTCAACCAGCAGTGATGACTATGCTTACCCTCCTCCTCCAGTCCCAGCTTACACTCTCAGTCTTCCCAATTCTCCCCTCTTGTACAAAAAGAGTACTACAGGGGGAGAATCAGGGAGCATTCCTACTCCCAACAGGGCACCTGTCAGAGTCCACACTGCACCTGCTAGTCCTGCAACACAACGTTCCACTCAGCAACAAAGAGTCAGCACCTTCCCCACGTCTGTCAGGCAACATGTGTGTCAAGCTGGCCATCATAACAAACAGCAGGAAAAGCCTTTAAACCATCCATGTATGCTCCACTATTCTACTGTTCCTCATCACATTGGATGCCAAAACCAACCAAAACCAGCACAAAATGTGCCTCAACAGCAACTAGAACACCCCCAGCCTTGTCCACCTCCTGAGCTCAACAAACAGTGTAGCATGGAGGAGCTCAGGTCCACTTTTCAGACAGTGGCCACTAGTATTGAACACAGTAGTCAGGATGTTCGCCACTTGGGCCAGAGGATGATGGCTGCAACAGAAATAATCACAGACAGTGTGGAGGAGAACGCCCAGGCGCTCAACCTGCTTGCTGAAGTGGTCGACAAGCTTCAGGGGATCATTGTTGCCAAAAAACACTTGGAAGCATCGCACACATCTAGGCCAACACTGCGCAATGGTCCCACACCTCCCGCAAGGGTCTCCTCACTATCTCCAAAAGTGGTCCGCAAACCTCCCACACCTTATCCACAATCCCTCCTGCCGTCCTCTGTTTCCTCTTGCTCATCCTCTTCTTCAACTGACAGTTTTTGTGCGGACGGCTTTGCAGGGTCTCAGAGTCCAAAACAACTGAACGGAGGATCTAAAATGACCCAGAGGGCAGGTGGTGTTGGCAGTAATGGACACGCTCGGTTCAACAATGGAACAGTTTCAAGGGCTCATCACCAAGAACAAAACTATAAGAGCGTAGGCTGCTTAAAAACAAAGAAGAAGAAAAATAAGTAATTAAACTCAAGACAAACTGTCTCCATTGATGTCTTTTTCAGCATGACAGAACTTTTAAACTGTAAATGATGCTAATGTAGAGTTGCATATGTATTTTCACAACTCTCACATCACTAATTAAATGTTTTACCATAAACCAGAAGCAGCTTCATATCTTCTTCATCAATAACACATCCCAGAAACTGTTTTTTTATTGTTTGTTATTGGATCGTGCATAGGACCTCAAGGAATGTTATTCAAAGGTACATAGATTTATATTCTCTATTTACATTTTGCATCAGTTTGTTCTTCAAACTAATGTTATTTTCCATATGCCATCACCTATGTCATTATTTTCATTTACATTTTTACAATTTCCATTCCAAAAATGACTACATTGAGTCTGTCCTCAAGTATTTATAAGAAGATTGCTGTCATTCTCCTGATTCTCACTTCCAGTGTCACTGAAATCTCAACACTAATAGGCTGTCACAACATCTATTGTTCGCATCAATAACTCCAGTATTTGCATCCAGTCATGTCGTCTGACACAAAAACACATCCACTCATGTCTTTCAATTTATTTTAAATGTATAATTTGCTCAATTTGTTTTCAAATGCAGTGAAATGCCCACAAGCACTGAGCTTTGAGGCTGCTTTCTACTTTGTTTTTAGATTATGTTCACAAGGACCACCAGCACACTGTTCAGAAGATGTGAATTAGATAATGACTGGTGGCATAAAGAAATGGATAACTCACTGGCTACTTTACGAGGTATGCCTTGCCAGCACCAGGTTGGACGCCCCTTTATGACTTCAGGACTGCCTTCTGCCTTGATTCTTAGAGGCAAAGATTTAACAAGACGTTGGAAACATTCCTCAGTGAATTTGGTTCATCCCGGCCTGATGGCATCATTCGTGATGCAAATCTTCCATTGCATCACATCTCAAAGGGGACATGTTGGTGTAGATGCTCTGTCATCCTGGTCATGGTAGTCATAAGAGCTTGGTAAAATAAGCAACTGAATTCCAACAGTCTTTCTTGGTCCTTGGAGACATTTCACTTCTTCAGTTCTAACCAGCTGGCGTGGAGTTTCTGCCATTAAGCATGACCGTATTATTCAAAAGTTAAGGGTCAATGACTTGAACGACCAACGGGATGGTCAGGTGAGGTAGTGTGATCTTAACAACCCTTAATGTGTGAATGTTACTTAAAGGGAAACTTCCCCCATTTGCATTAAGCTTTGTATCATTAGAAACCTAGTCATATCTTTGAATGGTCGTGCATTTTACCCTCAGTTTCCCCTGAGACAGGAGAAATAGGGATTTCAGTGTTGCATTTCCTGCTTTAAATTATGTAAAAATCGTCATTTTACATCATCAAAAGCAGGAAGTCCTTTCCCCTGGCACGTCCTGAAGTCTTTTCTCGGTCAGATAGGCACCTAATTCGAAATGTATGTTACATTTTGACTATAAATATGACCCACTTTTAATAAAGATTAATGTTTCCATGGGTGAAATGCTCCTTTAACACTTATATGCTAGAAACTCCCCACCTGGTTAGAACTGAAATAGAAGTTAAATTGCCTTTTATTTAAGTGTTTACAATCCCAAGGATGATCTCTTAGATTGAGATCTGGTGACTGTGGAGGCCATTGGAGTACAGTGAACTCACCGTCAAGAAAGCAGTTGGAGATGATCTGAGCTTTGTGACATGGTGTATTATTCTGCTTTAAGATGCTACCCTGTGGTCATAAAGGGATGGACATGGTTAGCAACAATACTCATGAAGGCTGTGGTGGTTAAACCGTGCCATGTTGGTACTAAGGGGCCCAAAGTGGGCCAAAAAAATATCCTCCACATCATTACACGAGCAGCAGCCTGATCCATTGATAAAAGGCAGGATGGATTCATGCTGTCATGATGTTTACACCAAATTCTGACCCTACCATCTGGATGTGGAGCTGAATGAACCCAACCGCTCTCATTTGTTTCCACTCCTCTTAACTATACCAGAAGCCAATAGCTACTGTAGTTTATAAAAATGATTTTGAAATAAATATTTATCCATCAGGGGGCAACTATAAGGAAGGATGAAGGGACAGGAGATATCTACATCGCTCGGGTGATTCATGGTGGACTTGCTGAACGCAGCGGTGAGATAAAACTACACAACTGTGTGTCTGTGTGTACATCTATGTCCACTAGCGGGTGTCGAACAAGTAGGGTTAATATAACATGCAAGATTATGATTTGATATTGTGTTTTAGGACTTCTCCATCCGGGTGACATGTTAGTGGAAGTGAACGGCAGCCCGGTGATGGGCCTGGAGCCAGAAAATGTCATCCAGATACTGGTGGGTAATCTGAAAGTGAGAACAATTTGTAAGTAATATTAACTTAAAAAAAAGATTTTTTCTAGAATGTTGCAGGTCAGTGGAAGATTTAGCCATATTATAGCCTGAGAAAGACACATAAGTACTGACATGCAGGGCTCTAAATTAACAGTACACCATGCAGCCAATCATATGTGAGTTCAACTTGGATCACAGCATAATGTGAAAGAAGGAAAGGGGTGGGGGGGTGCAAAGGTGCAGAGATAGTGAGTGTTGTAGTACAAGTCGGGAGGGTAAGAGCTAAGTTAAGAATTAGTAAAAATGAAAATATCTGTCACTTTATCTCAACTATCATAATGTTCAGACTTTGGCCTTTACATATTTGACTTGTCTTTGTTCAGTTGTTGATTGATTTAAAGGTTTGATTAAAACAACAAATAATTGAAAGTGTTATTTTTTTGGTAGCAAAACAATGAATCGAAAACAAGAAAAGTAGAGCTTTTACGAAAACATTGAATGAAAACTGGCTTACCATCACACAAAACATTTATAAACGCTAAATTAAGCTAAAACAGAAGCTTTGGGTGATGCTGATGGGTGACTTGGCAAGTGCAACTACACACACATTTGGCAAGTGGAAATTCTGATTAGCTGCTAACTTTAAGAATCTATTAAGCACATTGGCTGATAATTAAAAAGTTTTCACACCCTGATTAAGACTAATTTGGCAGCAAAGCAAAATGCAGCTGTCACATGATGCTCAGGGCTGGAACACAAAGTTGTGAAGAGTTGTTTCTCAGTCTCAGGACACTGCAGGGCAGTGATGGCCCCAGAAAAGGGCATAATGAGCATCAGTGTGCTATCAAAATGAGTCAGAAGCACAGAGTTATAAGGTCGGAAGCTTGCGTAGTGTAGCTTTAAAACAAATCTACCTCTTTACACTGGACTTAAAGAGTGTCAATTTGCTTGTCCACTCCTTGTATAAGTTTTCCACTTCTATTGTATGTTATGTAACAGTTTCTCTTTTTTGTCTTTTGTGTGCTGCTCTAAGTTCTCCTTATTCTGTTCCCTGCAAACATATAGTATACGTCTCCATTTGTAAGCAGCCATTTTACTTTGATTCCAACCCTAACCAATGATCGGTGCACCTGCAGAAGAAAACTAAGGAATAACAAGTTTTGGGGAAGTTTGTTCTTACAAATTATATGCTTGCAGTTGGAAAAACCTGTAGTGTTCAACTTACATTTCATTACATCTATGCATTGCACTTCCTGCCATATCACACGAGTGCTGCATAGAGGGAAACAACCACCTAGGGACACGTTACTGTGTCACAATCAATCCAAATGTTATATCATATGTATTACATGTTTCTGCTGAGACTGAAATCATAATTCCTAATGCAAAGCAGACAAAAAACATTGTATTTTTTATTTTTGTTGTGAAATGGAATGTTTTATTTCCAATGGTGTGCATGTGTTATTTTCTCCCCCTTTAGAGCAGCTCCAAAGGTACGATCCTGTTTAAAGTCATCCCACATCCTCCTCAGGTCAGCAGCAGCCAGAAAACGGTAAGAAATATGCAGGAAATACACCTTAGTTCAAATCAAACCTCCTGCAATATAAATATAAAAATCATTGTAAGGATTTAAAAGTAAACCAATTTATTGAACCATACTGTTGGGGCCTTCTTTACTATCAGAGATGCATTACATTTCCTTATGGGTGACATTGGTCAATTAATAATGGCAAACAGGAACCGTTATGGAGTTTAAAAACGACACAGTTTAGTTTGATAAATCTTACTGGCATTAGTAAGTCCTGAGCAATGGTTTATCTTCCAGGAAAAAAGTTTGAGCAACACTTTGAGCAAAGATAACGTTTCTTATTTCTGTATTGAATACCTAAAATTTTACAACAATTATATGAGAAAATAATTTGTTTCTGTAAAATAGGAGCTGCCAGATGGTGCAGATATGATTAGTCCCAGTGAGGATGAAGCTTAACAGTGAAAATAAACCTCAAGATGGTGGCTTTAAAGGTAAAATCATATCCCACATCGTGTGTTGGTTGGTAAACCTTTAAGCTAATCAGATAAACGTAGTTTAATCTTAGACTTGTTTACATTCAATGAAGCTGAAGCAGAGCAGCGTATGACAGCAGCCTCCTTCTTCCACCTGCAAGTTTTTAATGTCATGTGATTCATTTTCTGCAGCTTTGTAAAACTTTGCATAATACCACTGAATCAGCTTTTATATATAAATGTTCAGACACTATGATGCACCAAGAACAAGTGTCATTTTTCTGGGGAAAAGAGGTTCCTGCCGCAACAAGTTTATTGTTAATTCTTATTTATTGCGGGACCGATGCTTTGGCAAAACTGATCCAATTAGTCTGAAAATCAGCCAAGAATTCACTCTTTTTTTATTTGATCTTATTTCTCCTTTATTTAGCCAGTCCCACAGAGATGTCATCATCCAGGGTGTCCTGGACTCTAAAGGTTCTCCTGCAAAAACTAACATCAAACCCTGTGCTGAGTGCTGGCATACTCGCCAAATGAGCAACAAGTTTTGTTTAATTGATAAGATCTAACGCTGTTGTGGTAATAATCCAAGCAAATGAATAATTGAGGAAATAATTGCCTGAATGGCATCAACTTTGATGTAAAAATAAATACACTAAAGACAGCAACAAAAATGATCAGATGGCACCATCCAGAAGCTCACTGGTTTTCTATTTCTACTCTGTGTGCACTGCTATATTATATTGTATTCCCACGGATGAATTGAATTTGCGTTTTCAAATATTAAATAAATTCGGTAAATTAACCTAGTGAATTTTCCATTTTTGAGTTCTATATCTGTTAGGGGAAGTTGTTTATGTTCAGCTTTTAAGTTCACTTTTTCAAAAATAGTCAGTGGCCAGATAAGTTTTTCCTCTTTTCTTTGACTGATGAAATTAATGGGTTGTCTCAGTCCATCATGTCCATTTATGTAGATAAAAATTAGGTTTGAAACAGAACCAAGTCTTTATTATGTCATTTTTGAGGCCATTGCTGGTTGGACAAGCAGTGGAGTACATGCATATTTGCAAAGAGTACTGTTCTGCACAAAGGAAAGGCAAAGCAGCTTTGTTTGTATAGTGCATTTCATGTACAAGAAATTTCAAAGTTATTCTCATAAAACAAAAGTTGAGGTCTATTGAACACTGTACCAACAATTGAAAAACATTATTTCTTGAAATGTCATCAGATTTAAGTTTATTTTTACTCCATCAAACTAAAAAGGTCTCATATGCTCATTTTTAATGACAGTAGTCCATTCCAATCATCTTGGAATTTATTTTAAGGTTTTTTTTGGGCCAAATTATCAATTTTTTAACTTGTTAATCTTATTCCGTGGTGGTCATGTTTCCTTATTCTTTATTTTGGTTGTGCCTCTGAGGGGTTGACTCCTTGTAATCCTGAACTGAATATGTTTTGGAGTACAGGATGTCAACTTCTTTACCCACTCATAAAGTTTTTGGGGTCAATTGTTGTTCCCTATGCAGTTTTGGTAATTCTTTTATTAGTGTCCGCAAAAAAATAAATAAAAAAGGTTTGTCTTACACACATGTCACAGTTGTGTTTGAAAAACATGTAAGCTGTCTGAAAGGGATTGTTTAGTATTTTCGAAATTTTATTGTCTTTTAAAACTTATTTTTACGAGAGATAATAAATCTCCCTGATTATTATCATCAACTTAACTTTTAGCCACACCCTCCCTCAAAGCATAAAAGCTGAAATGCTGAAATGTATGGTTGTTTTAGTTTGCATTTATCAGAATGAAGTTTTAGATTTGAACAAATCTGTCTGTCAGGTGTACATGCGAGCGATGGTGGACTACTGCCCCCAGCAGGACCCCTCCATCCCATGTCCAGATGCAGGAATGGCATTCAGCAGAGGCGACCTGCTAGAGGTGGTCAACCAGTCAGATGGACAGTGGTGGCAGGCCAGGAAGCTTCCCTGTGGAGCATCCTTTGCTCGGCTGATTCCCTCAGCCGGTATGCTGAAGAGGTGAGGCACAAAGATCCTGAGAGCTGCTGATCTCCCATGCTGCCACCAGAGGGAGATGTTAATCAATCTATGGCTATCTATACTGTTATGGTACATTTTGACAAACTAAACACAAATACATACGTTTTTTAAATGTAATTATCTAACTCTGTTATTTCTTTTTTTTAAACAGTCTTTTGGTTGCATGACATACTACTTTTACTAAGCTCTAGCTTCATACTATACAATGGCATTGCTTTGGCAAAAGACACTTTGACTAAATGAAGCTGATTATACTTAATTACATCCAGTACTGATACTTTTATCATATAAAGTTGATAATATCACAGTAATAGATAATAAATACAGTTAAAAGTTAAATATATCAGAAAAACAAGGTGCAATACACAGTTCAAGGGTGATGTAGATATGCTGCAGGTATGTCCAGAAATGACACCTTCATATATCATATGTTTACACACATATACACATGCACTACTCACAAAAATGCAATTCAATTCAATTGGAGTCAGCTCCAATTCACGGCGTCATCTCAGGTCCCTTTACAGACTAATCAATTCAAGCTAATTCACTTTAAATTATAACCAATAAAACCAACAGACTTCATTGAATCTTGACTTTGATTTAGTCCCCAAGCCTGAGAATGCATGGGGCATGGGGCATGAGGCATGGGGTATGGGGCATGGGGCATGGGGCATGGGGCGACAATGGAAAAGGAAAAAGCTCCTTTTCAACCGGAAGGAAACCCCCCGGTAACCTTAATTTATACAGGGAGACCATTGAGACACACAGTCTCATTTCCAAGAGAGACAAGTCAACCAAACATCACGTCTTTTAGACGGATAGAAACATTGAACAGTTGTACATGTGCATTAAAATATTTAGAGAAAATCAAATTAAGTTCACCAATAAAGGTTTTAAGTGGATTTTAGGTGCATGCATATATCACACACAAGCTGAATACCCCTTGTAAATAGTGTGTGTTTGTTTGTATTTATGTATATACGTGTATTAATGTAATGTTACATCTTGGTATTCTGCAGTGGTTTGGTGGAGTGCCAGCATGTGGAATCTTGGTCATAACTATGATGTTGGCAACATTTTATTACATAAACCTGATCTTAAACAAGTACTTTTACTGTTGATACTAATTGCTAACACTCCAGTAACTGCTATTTGTGATGGAACTTTTTCTCTGATACTGAAACTTCAAGTAAATAATCCTTTAATGAATCTGCTCCAAGTATTTAGACTACATGAGGCTGATGATTGTATATATTTCCTGTCTATATCTAGATGGCATAAATCTGTGTCTATGACTACTTATTCTTTACCTTCAAGAAGCTGGTAGTCGGTGTCAGTGCCTCTACTTGGACTTTACAGTATATGAAGATGAACACATGTGCAATTTCACTCCACTCTTAATGATAAATATAAATAAATAATAAACGATTTTTGTTATCAGGGGTTTTTCTTTATATATGTTTTTTATTATGTACAAAAAAGAAAAAATATATATAAAAAACCACTGATAACAAAAAAAACCAACAAAGAATACTTCATTAGATTATACTTCAGCATCAATAGAACTGATCATTTTCCACTCTTTTGTTTTTCTTTCTTTTAAGCAAACAAAGAGAGAACTGGTGGTGTCAGCCGTTACAGGTTCATACCTGCATCAGACCCTGTGAGAACTCTTCATTATCATCTCTAACAGTATGCTGTATAAATGTCACACTCTGGATAAAACCTCAGTAATCTGATGCGTGAAACCCCTGCTTAAATGTACCGTGTTCTGCATCAAGTGTCCTGCTGTATCTGGGACTGAAAACTTCAGATCACTGTCGCAGTCCTTTGATCTGAAGAATACAGACACGTATAGTTATTGGCCAGGTTTCTCAGATTAAGAAGTTCTTTAGAGTTAAGAAGGCACCAAAGTACTACTTAGCTAAGAAGAGG
>JAPMNP010688819.1:0-10454 GCA_029874935.1 Atherina boyeri | reverse complement strand
TATTTATTTATTTATTTATTTGAACATAGTCGAAAAATGTAGAAGATGATTTATGCAGATGTGTTTCTCAGTAACCTGCGGGTGCTGATTCAGCCTCTTAAGACATAAAAGCATCTGCCAACAGAAGTAAAACATTTGACAACAAACAAAGTCAACATGCTCATATTTACTGTTTGTCCACTCAGTAACAGCTCTGACCAAATTATAAAGCATTCTGGGAGCAGTAACATTACATTTAGGAGGTCAATAGAAACAAATGGCTAAGTTTCTACCAAATAGTGTTTCAATCTCTCATTGTTCCTTTAGTCTATTTCTTTGGATAAAATCCATTTACTTTATGGTTGAGGGTTGTCTTAGCACCTCTAAAACCCCTATGATGTCACTTGTCAGTGTTTTTCTATCAAACTGGATGTGAAGTACTCATTAAAAATAAGTATTTGTAGTATTTGAGTAGTGATAGTCCCAGGCTAATTATTTTTTTCTTAGATTTTATTGACAAGTGTTTTTTTAACACTTGTATTGCTATTGTTTTTATCGTGTTGAATNAAAATAAGATAAAAACCGACTGTATTGTCCTACTTTCTCCCAGATCGGAGCAAGGAATGGGCCCAGAGGGCAACATGGGATCCGGTGCTCCTCAGCCAAACCCTATGATGCCTGCCAACGCCGACACGGGGATGTATTCGCCAAATCGCTTCCCACCACAGCAGCCACGGTCAGTCCACATAACACTTGATTGGCAGTCTTCATGGGTTTAAAACCGCTGTCAATATAAACTGATTGTTTTTCATGTAAAGGAAAATCTGTGAACCGTAATATCATAATTTTTGACGGTTTCAGAAAGGCTTTGGTGCTGGAAAAATGACAAACTGTTCAGTTAAAATAAAAATAAAAAAACAAACAGCTTATTTATCATTATTTATCAAGTTGCACAAAAAATAGTAAATATGGATAAATATTCCTTCCAAGTTTTACTAAATGTTGACAGCTCTTTGCTTTGGGCTTAATAAAATGTGAAGTTGATCTAAGACAGCTGCATTGTTTTAAATGTATAATAAACAAGGTAGGACAGACTGACTATAGCATGGTAACACACCACACTTTTGAATATCAACATTTTCATCATCAAATTATTATGAGACATTTTGGTTGTTGGCAAAAAGCAAATGGAAACAATCCCACATGGTCTTTCCTATGCGTTATGGTACCACTTGGTACATGTCTTAACTGAGAGAGAGGTTCAGAACATATCCACGGTTGAACTGACAAGGCATAATGTTTGCAGGCATGATTCCTATGGTAATCAGTATCCTGGACAGGGAACGCCCCCTACTGGTTCTTACCCAAATCAGCAGCCTGGAATGTACCCACAACAGGTAAATAATCCAATGTGTACAACATTAAAAATTCAACTAACACTAGAATCCTCTTTATCTTAAAGCTGTGTATAAGTCTGTACAACCACTAAGATACCATTAATTTTGAATGAGTATATTGTGAACTAATTCATTTTGTACTACAGTTTGATTGAAATGCTGTGTTAAAAATGTGTCTCTTTAGAGTTACAAACGTCCTGTGGAAGGAGGTTACCCTCCATCAAAGCGTCATGAGACAGACTACAGCGGGCCCTTCCCTAGTGGTCAGCAAGCACCGCAGCAACAGCAGCAAGGAGGCACCTCTGCTCCATCTTCAGGACAGCAGGAGTCGTACAATCAGTACGGCGGCAGTGGGCCCTACCCTGACCGCCGTCCACCTGGCCCCGGCAATCAATTCCAATTTCCTTTTGGTCGTGAACGGATGCAGGGAGCGACTGGGCCCAATCCTCAGCCTAACATGCCCCCTCAGATGATGCAGCCAGGTCCTGATGGTCCTCAGGGAGGCATGTGGCAGGGACCTCGAGACATCAACTATCAGAACTACCCTAACAGACAGGGTGGCCCTGGAGGTCCACCCCAGGGACCTGGTTACCCTGGCATGAACCGCTCTGAGGATATAATTTCATCAGAGCAGCGCATGAATCATGAGGGCCAGTGGGGGGGTCAGTTGGGCCCTCGGCAGCCTCCCTTTGGTCCAGCTGGGCCTGGCCAGCCCATGCCACGATCAGTACAGTCAAACTACCAGCCCCCTCAGGGTGTGCAGAACCACATTCCACAGGTGTCCAGCCCAGCTTCCATGCCTCGCCCCATGGAGAGCCGGACATCCCCCAGTAAATCTCCCTATATGCACGGAGTAATGAAGATGCACAAGGCTGGCCCTCCAGTGCCTGCATCCCACATAGTGCCCCCTCCAGTGCAGTCGCCTTTAATAAGGCGAGATTTGCCTTTTCCCCCAGGCTCTGTAGAAGCTACACATCCTGTCCTGAAACCACGACGCAGACTCACAATGAAAGATATCGGTATGACCATAAATGATAAACATTGATATCATTCCACCAGTGTTTGTCATGTTTTTTTCTTTTGTACAAGTGATTGCAGAAAAAGGTGGCCTGTAACAATCTTGCTTTTCATTCCTTGTTTTTTAGGAACACCAGAGGCCTGGAGAGTCATGATGTCATTGAAGTCTGGTTTACTGGCTGAAAGTACGTGGGCCTTAGATACCATCAATATCCTCCTGTATGATGACAACAGTATTTCTACATTCGATCTCAACACGGTGAGACTTAACATTGATCACTTAATGATGTTGTACTGCATTCTTTGTTGTGATCATGTCTAATACTTGTGTCTGTGTTTTTATACAGCTGCCTGGCCTATTAGAGTTGGTGGTTGAATATTTCAGACGTTGCCTGATAGAAATCTTTGGCATTCTACGGGAGTATGAAGTTGGGGACCCTGGCCAGAGGACGCTGCTTGATCCTGACGCCTTGAAACAAGATTTGGACAACATGGAAGAAGAGGAGCCAGGGGATGAGGATATGGAACAAGACGAAGAAGATGATGAAGATGAGGAGGAGCGAGAAACAGAGGGGCCAGTTCACGTGAAGCAGGAAGAAAATCAAGAGCAGATCTCTCAAGGTCAAGATGACAAGCTGGATGAAGAGAGGAAGAGCAAGGGTTCTTCATCTGAACTGACGGGCTCGTTGTTGTCTTTACCTGCCCATGAGAGACCTAAACAGGCCAGCAAGTTTGACAAGTTCCCCTTGAGGGTGGTACGAAAGAAAGACCCCTTTGTTGCTGCCCAGTCAAATAATCATGGCAAAGTGCAGGAGTTTGATAGTGGGCTAGTGCACTGGAGTGCCGGAGGGGGTGACTCCACAGAACACATCCAGACCCACTTTGAGCCATGCAGAGACTTCTTGGAACCACGAGAACGAATACCCATGCCCCCAGTTTTATTGAGGAGGCGAATCCTAGAAGAAGAAATCCGTGAAAATGGTATGCCTACTGAGGAGGAAAAAAGAAAACATGAGGATGATGAAGAAAGACAAAAACAGACATCTTTGTCAGAGAAATTAACAGTCTCAGAGAAGGCTGCCACAACAGTTAGCGCTGAAGAGGAGAGGAAAATAGATGATGACACAAACACAGTTGAGAAAGTTTCTAAAAATCACCAAGAGAACAATAGACCAATTCTTCCCTCTGGAAGCATTTTTACCCAACAGGCAAAGCAGCCTGGCACCATCCTGGAGGATGAACCCCACAGTAAAGACGAAGGGCCGCTCATTGCGCTGGCTGATTGGCAGGATTCATTAGCACGGCGCTGCATTTGTGTCTCAAATATTGTCCGCAGCCTCTCCTTTGTACCAGGGAACGACCACGAGATGTCCAAACATCCAGGCCTGCTGCTGATTCTCGGGCGCCTTATCTTGCTGCACCACCGTCACCCTGAGCGCAAACAGGCACCACTTACCTACGAGAAAGATGAGGATTCAGATGAGGGAGTAGGCCAACGGGATGAATGGTGGTGGGACTGCTTGGAGCTCCTGAGGGAGAACACATTGGTCACCTTGGCAAACATTTCAGGCCAGCTGGACCTCTCCATCTATCCTGAGAGCATCTGCTTGCCCCTGTTGGATGGTCTTCTTCACTGGGCTGTCTGCCCCTCAGCAGAGGCCCAGGACCCCTTCCCCACCCTGGGTCCCCACAGTGCTTTGTCACCACAGAGACTGGTCCTCGAGACACTAAGCAAACTAAGCATTCAAGACAACAATGTGGACCTCATATTGGCCACGCCACCATTCGGTCGGTTGGAGAAGTTATATGGAAACCTGGTGCGGTTAATTGGAGACAGAAAGGTGGCAGTCTGCAGGGAGATGGCTGTGGTCTTACTGGCCAATCTGGCCCAGGGTGACACTATGGCAGCCCGAGCAATCGCTGTTCAGAAGGGCAGCGTGGGTAACTTGCTGGGCTTCTTGGAGGACAGTCTGGCTGCCACACAGCTTCAGCAGAGCCAGAGCTCTCTACTACACCTACAGGGGATGCACTTCGAGCCCACAAGCCCGGACATGATGCGGCGAGCCGCCCGGGCTCTGCACGCCTTAGCTAAGGTGGAGGAGAACCACTCAGAGTTCACACTACATGAGTCCCGACTCCTCGACCTTTCAGTGTCTCCCCTAATGAACTCACTGGTTTCTCATGTTATCTGTGATGTACTGTTTTTGATCGGCCAGTCATGACAGCTGTAGGGAGCGGTGGCTCCACTTCTTGGGGGGTTTTATCCATAATCCCCTATTCCCTGGTAAACCTGGCTTGTTTGTGTAAAATTTGGCAAGGAAAGTTCAAGTGACTGTGTTTTAATTTATGAAAATCCTTCAGATCACATTCTGTGAGCCCTCCGCAGGCCAGCCTTGCTCAAGGAGGGCAATTGCAGAGCTGTGGTGAATTGCAAACCAGAGAGATGCCGACAAAGTGACACTACTTGGAACGTGAATGCCAACTGGATGACACAGAGCAGAGCACCATGGTTGGGAGACTGTTCTGCACTTGGGGAGGGGGAAAGTACTTTTTAATAAAGATAAATAAATGAATAAATAAATAGCTGAAAAACAAAAACTGTAACCAAAGTTGCTGTCTCGTTTACAGTGAATTTGGGAGACACAGTGTGCCCTAGCTCTCCCCTTGAGGGCACATTGAGTCTGTAACTGGTTGACATTGAGAGGTGAAGCAGATTGACAAGTGGCCTACTGGTTCTCGTTGCTATAGCTGGATCCTCTCCGGTCAGCCCGACAGTAGACAGCGCTGTCAATAAATACCTTCACCGGGGAGGCCTGTGCAGTAGATTGTAGGACATTTTCTGTACCGTACTGCTCTTGAGTGTAAGCATTCTGTAACACGCGTTTCACACAGAAGCTGATGATGCAGCTCTAGAGTTCTGAGGTCATTTTAGTTTGATGTTAAACAGAAAATGGCTTTCTTCCCCAAAGTATCAAGAACCTACAACACCCTTACCTCCTCTTATCCCTTGATTGTATGAATACCCTTATGGAAAGAAATCACCTCTTAGGACTGGTTTTCAACTTCAAATACAGCTTTGCTGTGGTGTATATATAATGTTGTACATTATACTTCCTTTCTCTGTGTCTGTCTCTGTCTGTGTCACTATTATCACACTTGTTATTGGTGCGAGGTGGAGGCTGCCGTGAGTTTGCTCCGTGCTCTCCAGTCCCCGCTGATTACACCCACTCCTCTGGTTTCTCCACAGCTCCGTAGTACGGCAGACACGGATCAAACTTGTTCTCTCCTGGTACAACGAGAATAAACTAGATGAAGTACACATTTGACAAATTTTCTCTGGTCATGGAATCTGCATATTTGTATTTCAGACTATGTAGCTAAGACATCATGTAAATTCCTCCCTTTCCTTTTTTTTGGCTCAAGGAATATCATTTATTCAGTATGAAATCTTTATACTATATGTTCCACGTGGTAAGAATAAATGTACATCAAATCTTCGTAAGCTGTTTGATGGTTTCATTCTTTTGGAATAGCTCTTGGACAATAAAATAAGGGAAATCACAAAATTAAGTGTAAAAAACTTATTGTTGCCGAGTGTAGAAAACTGCCTTTACTATGAGCATAACTGTGTTATTTCAGTTTAACATATAAATTAAAACATTGGTCCATTTATTTTGTAAACATTTGGATATAACAGAGACAAGTCTTCTTTTTTTTCTTTTTGCGTGAGCAGTTTAGTGAAAAAATGATAATGATGCTTTCCACTTATATTTAAGATGTAAATTGTTACTAAAAAAACTGTATTATAGTAACATTTACAAAAGTATAGATACTTTGGCAGGATCAAACTTCCCCTGCAATTTGAGCCTATCACCAAAAAAAAAAAGCTCACTCTTGCTCAACACTGCTTCAAAAGTCAGTCAAAGTATCCAGCGCCCCCTGCTTGAGAACACAGTTTAGTTTTATATAACAATAACCATTAGAGTAGTTACATGAACCAGTCACAATTGAAGAAGCTGAAGTCGGCTAAAAGCGTACCTCTCTTTAAAAGACTAAAATTCTGATAACATTAAACTAAACGAAATTGCTGTCTTAACGTGTGCTAGAAGCCATCCCCCGAAATTCCAAAGACAGTGCGAAATTCGGGCTTTTTAGCTTGTATTTAGAAATTCTGTTTGTGAACCGGAAGTACCCGTACTCTCCGGAAGGAGGATTACTCTTGCAGATTTAAGGACGTAAATTGAAGCTAAATGACAAACAATTAATGCTTAAAAACGAGTTCCCTCATGGCAAATATCTTTGTTTATTATCTTTGTTATATGGATACTAAACAATTTACTTACAAAAGCTCATTTGCTGACAATTACCCTAGCTTCTTATGTTTTATAGAAGACATGGCTATTTCAGCACTCAGTATCTCGTAGCAGTTCCCATGGCTGTTACAAACGGCTTTTCCACATTTTGTACGTCTCATCAATGACCATGGATGTGAAAGCAGTTCTGGAATTTGCCACAATAACCAGAGGTCTCTCTCTGTTTTTACAGGTAGGTGTAAATATTTGTAAATGTAATCACTTTGTGAATAAGCATTCGTATTTTATATATGTTTATTACATTTGAACCAGTCTCGTTTGATCGCAAAATATGTTGCGTTTATGTCAATAACATGAAATATTCTTCTGTAGGCTGTCCTAAATGCTGCCATCCCTGACCACGAAGCTGATGCATTCAATCCCCCTCGGACAGAAGAGCCCCTGTATCTGGACTCTCTGGTGGAGTGGTTGTTTGGTGGCCTCTCACACTGGGATGCTGAGCATTTTCTTTTCATTGCAGAGAGAGGATACCTCTATGAGCACAACTTTGCATTTTTCCCCCTCTTCCCTGTCATCCTCCGAGGCCTGGCAGAGACGCTGCTGTTCCCCCTCAGCAGCTGGCTGAGTGTGCGGGGGCGATTGCTGCTGGCTGTTGCGCTGGGAAACACTGCCCTCTTCCTGCTGAGTGTGGTTGCCCTGCATGCCCTCAGCAGAATAGTTCTGCAGGACAGACGTCTTGCTCTGCTCGCCAGCCTGCTGTACTGCATCACACCTGCCAATGTCTTCATGACTGCTGGATACTCAGAAAGCCTGTTTGCTGCACTCACATTTGGTGGTTTGTTCCTCCTGGAGAAAGGGTTCACCTTGAGAGCTTGTCTGGCCCTAAGTATAGCCACTGCAGCACGGTCAAATGGACTTGTTAACATAGGCTTTCTGCTGTATCTCCCATCACTGCATGCCATTTCTCAGATCCGTGTATATCGTGCAACGACAAAAGGCCACTGTAAAATCTTACACTACATATGGACCATCATCTGTCTTCTACTTACCTCCCTTTTAGGGACTGCAATTATAGCCCTCCCTTTCTGTGCATTCCAGTACTATGGGTATAGGACGTTTTGCACCCCATCCACCTCCCCAGAGCAGGTCCACCCTGCTCTTCTGTCATTGGCTGAGCGGAAGGGCTACCGGGTTCCAGATGAAAATGGTCCACCACCTCTCTGGTGTATGAGACCTCTACCCCTGCTTTATTCTCACATTCAGGATGTATATTGGGATGTGGGCTTTCTCCGTTACTTTGAGCTGAAGCAGATACCAAACTTTATTCTAGCTCTGCCTATGGCTACTCTTGGCATTATGGCTGCTTATGCATATTTTCAAGCTAATCCAGAACTTTGTATGAGGCTTGGACTTTGGGAAACGGGTGGAAACAAAGGACTAGACAAACCCACACCAGGCTTCTTCAATCCCAGAGTGTTCGTATATGTTGTACACTCTGCAGTACTTCTGGCGTTTGGAACACTTTGCATGCATGTGCAGGTAAGGAAATAATTTAATCAGCTTCTTGTGGATTGTCAAATTGCTTTATATGTGAAATTTATATGCATGTTTTTATCTGCCCTTCCAGGTTCTAACCAGATTCATGGCCTCCTCGTCTCCTGTGCCCTTCTGGATAAGCGCTCACCTACTTCTCCTCAATGAACCACTTCTTCATCGAAGGAAGACATCAAACCCAAATGTGCAGCTACATCCCCATTTCAGAAATAGTTACAAGCACACTCCTCAAAATCCCATCATTGCACTGTTGCCACACTTTAAAGCCTGTTCTCCTACCACACAGAGCATCCTGGGATACTTCCTCTCATACTGGGTGCTGGGCCTTGCAATGCATTGCAATTTCTTGCCATGGACTTGATTTAATATCAGGACTGATTGCAATATTTTCATTTAAAGTTTTGTTTATTGGCGTAGCATTGGAGTTGAAAATTGTTGAAAGTATAAGTAAAACCTTTTTTCATAATCTCTAAAAAGACTAATTTATTGTTGGACAAAAAGAAAATGCTACTCCATCAATTCCTGCTGCATGGCCCTGTCCTCATGCTTTCATGGGACAAGAAAATATTTAAAATTCTGATTTCTTAATTATATAGATAAGTTTAATTTTTACATCTTGATGTTTGCTGATGTTTGAAGAAAAGAAAAAAACAACTCAAATGTTGTTGCATGTCTACTTGAACAATCTTTTTATTATTGCTGAGTTATTGCATATACTTTTCATCTGGAATTATTCAGTCTAAATCCCTGCATGTTTAAAAGAATTATTCCAAGTGAGAGCTTGACACTTTTTAAACAATGAAAATGAAATGAAACCCATTCGTTTTCACAATTTTTATTTTCAATTGAACTTTAAATGTTGCTTGAGGCTCTGATGTAAATCTTCTGTATAGTATTTTGTTGTAAAGAACAAAATGGGATAAAACTAACCCCCAAAAAGGTTGAAATATGTACTTACAATGTGTGTTAATAATTTTTGGTCTGTTTGCAGAGTTTACTGCCAAGATACAACTTTCACTGCTGTGAAATTGCTATAGCATGGCCTGTAGTGTTACATTGCTTGACTTGGACATCTTGAAAACCACTAGATGTTGCTGCCACTCATAAAACAACTGACTGCAGCAGTGCTTCTAAAACTTGTCTCTTCAGGGATATTTTTGTGGAGTAGGATGTCAGTAAAACTGGACCCAACTGACTACATTACATTACATTATCGGTGCAAGTGGAAGAATCACTGCTCAGTTGTTTTTTTCTTGTGATTACAGGGTGTGCCAAGATGCTTTTCACATCAGAATTTCCTACATAATTCAGAAAAAATCTTGACAAATTAAAGAAGATGAATGTTTCTATTTTTCAAAAAACAATCATGCTTATTGCATCAAAGTTAAAAAATAAACCCAAATGTTCATAGTATTGAAATAATACAAACAAAATTAACTCCAATCATGGTTATTTGCAGCCTTTACTTTTGCAGGACCTGTCACCATTTATACTATCTGACTTTCAGACAATTTGGGTAATTTCTGTCAATATCCCACTCAAACTCATAAAAGTTCAAGTTTCCTGTAAAATTCAAGTCAGGCTTTGTAGTTGGTCAGTTAAAGGTTTATGAGCCACTCTTCAGTAGTTCGATGTGTTTTGGATCATTATGTCGACCTTTTTTTTAAATTCCGTCACTGGGTTTCACAAGCAGACTTCCACCATGTTTTAATGTAGCCAAAGTTCTTTTACTTCACTACCAAAGAGCTAATTTACTCTGCACACATGGCAGTATCAAGACAGGCTGGGGCATATCTATGAAAGTATTTGCAAACAGTCTTTTTTCATGTATGTTTTTAGGTTGATGTATGCCTTTAAACAACTGTATTTGGCCAAAGAAATAAGGAGTGAAGAGACTACAGGATATATCATTATTTGAATAAATGCTTAGCGCAGAAATAGAGGATAACCCCAACTTCTCTTTTTTAGTTAATAAAATCACACCAAACTGTAAGCTTATCACATTTTAACCATCACAAAGCTAAAAAGAGTTTAATATGTCAATTAGCTGCAGCTTCATAAGTGTTCAAATGAGGAGAGCTAAACTTTGACTTTTTGAATCTATCTTAAATGTCATATATATATTTATGCTTATATATATGCGTATATATATTTATATATATATATATATATATATATACATACACATATATAT
>JAPMNP010688817.1:0-20877 GCA_029874935.1 Atherina boyeri | reverse complement strand
CCCTGGCCTAGGATTGATTCTTCCTTAGAAAAACTAACATATCTAAATTAACATTTAAAACTATAAAAATTTTATAGATTGAAAAAAAGAAAAGATTTTATTTATTTATTTATTTATTTTTTTGGCGATCCATTTTTTTCAAACTCGATGCATATCGTCACGTTTTGTATCGCGATATTTGGCCAAAAGATATTTTGTCCCATCCCTAGTGACTACAATCCCTGAAATCAATATGGAACATTTTTCATCATCTATCCATCTGTTTCTTCTATCCGCATCTTTTTTAAGGTCTGATTTGTACTGTGACTCTGTAACACATGGAGCTTTATAGTGCAATGGGAGGCTGTGGCATCACACTGAACATTGTATTTGCTTTTAGTTCAGGATGCACTTAGATTGACTGCAAATATCAGCTATAACTGTTCATATTTGATCAGTAACTTTTTAAATGGGTTGAAGTGACATCAGCTGCAACTACATCATGGCAATACTCGGGAAATAAATAAATAAATCTCACTGAAAAACTATTTCGACCAATTGATACACCACCAGAAAATTAATATTCAGGAGCAGATTGGACAGGCCAATACATGAAAACAACTTGGCTTCATTATTATTTAAACATTTTAATTATGGAGTATCCTCTAGTCAGACTTCACAAAGCCATGCCTTAATGGTATTAAATATTGTTAAGTACATTATGGGGGTTTATTGGCGGGTCTGTTTTAGACTTCTAAAGACTCTTGCATGTCCTTCAGGCAACTGCAAATTACAGTTAATGTAATATTTAACAGGACTTTCATCTTTGTTGCTGGTAATATGATTCTCCTTGCTTATAATTATTCTCCTTAATTTTCTTTTTTTTAGTTTTCTTTATTGTTATTATCATTATAATCCTTAATATTTTTCACACTGTGATATGAGCATAAATTTAGGTCATATTGTTTCATACTTGTTTTGTGGAGGTTTGATTGGTCTCTTCTACATGGTGTGATATTTTTTTATTCAAAATTCACTATTACACCATTGTGGTTAGTAAAAGGTAAAATGTGTTCATTGAATGTGAAAAGAAAAGCACAATTGGTGTTCAACACTGAGATAATTTTTGTTGGCACCAATTGGAGTAAAATATAGAATTTTTGGGAAACAGTGCTTCCACACAAACCTTACACCAGTTTAACTTCATTCATCATGACATAAAAGACTCAGCTCCTCTGAACTGAGCAGCTCCTCAGTTTTGTTGAGCTTTGCTGCTTTTTTCCAGCTCAGTGTTATGGCTTGCTAATACTTCTACATGCTGATACTTCAGAGCTGTTTCCACCAACCTCAACACCAATAAGGAGATAAAATGTTATATTGTGCTGTGGGAGGTTGCTTAACCAAGCTACACTGACTGTGGTCATGTGAAACAGTTTGGGCTGTGGCAACCCTGGCGTATCTTGGTGCTGCTTGTCAGATTTTATCGACCTGAAGCTGCCTGTTTTCTTATCTGACTTGTGGGCTGAACGGCCAAGTGATCCTCAGATATTCACATGAAATATCCTTTTAGAGTATTGAGTAAACCAGTGTTTGTTTTGTCTCCTGCAAGGTATTGGCGGGGATCCATTTAATGGTACAAACTTCATAGACTGTCTGGAAGTGTTCCTGCAGGACCCTAAGACAGAGGGCATCATCCTTATCGGGGAGATTGGAGGGAATGCCGAGGAGAACGCAGCAGAGTACCTGAAGCAGCACAACTCTGTAAGCGAATAAGAATCTGTACAACCTTTATTTCACCTCACCCTCCGAACAATATTTTCTCCGACAGCGATTCACGTATCTGCACATATGAAAAATGTATTGCTTTTTTTGAATTAGCAGTTAGTTATGCCCTTTAAATCTGTCCGCTCCAGTGAACACAGCATCCCATCATCCGGTGAGAACCTGGTGGAGCTGCAAGCGTGTTCTGTGTGTTTGATCGCAGCCTCAGGCTTCCCCTCATTTTCCTGTGTGATTTGTGTGATCAAGGTAAATAGTGACAGATGGGATGCAGGTGTAATTCACAGGTCATGCTCGAGAAATCTGCGGCGTGTATGAACGGTATACCTTTCGTGTTGCCCATATGTGATTAAAAAAGCAGTTGGATGATGATTAGTTTCTGTGGCCAAATGGCTGTGAACTTATTGTTGGCATTTATAAGTTAACCACGACTGAGCTTGGTGTTTTGTGTCTTGCAGATTATTTTGCCATGTTAATTTTTCAGTGTGTATGTGTTTGTTTCTGTGTGTATGTGTGCATGCAGGGTGTTCTTGAGCTGAAAAATGGATTTGATTTGCCCTCAACTGCTCTAATGCATGCAAATCTCCTACTGGCGTCTCAGGAGAATAACTTCTCTCACTGAACAAATAAAGTACAAACACCCCCTCCCAATCACCCAGAGTGTTGACAGTGAGGGACAGTTCAAATGAATCACATGCATGAAAAAACCCAGCAGAGCGTGGGAGTAAGCTGCAGATCTCACGTTGAAAGTCAGTTGTGTAGAAAATTGTTCATAAAAAGTGCTTTTAGACCTTATTCTTAATAGTCAAGGCCTGAACAAAGATGTCAGGAAACATTGTTTTCACTTTGAATCGAGCTTAACTTTTTTTTTTCATTTGAATACATTTGAATTCAGGTCACAGTAACGGTAGTCTCGCATAGCCAGACTTATCTGCACAGCTCTGTGCCAGAACCGGAGATGAGTCTAGCTGCACCAGTTATTATTTGTTATATAAACTAAAAAAAAAAAAAAAGAGTGGGGGGTAGCAATAATAAAAATAACACCTCTGGCTTGTTTGAATTTCAAACCAATTATGATCTTTATGCTCAGTGCTAAGACCAGGATGCCATAATGATGCCCCTGCAAAATGGCGTTGGGAAGTGAGAACATATTTATGGTGAGCTAGAAGAAAAACCTGCTTGAACTTGAATTTCAGAGAGAAAATCTGCAAACTGTCTTTGTTAGGCTTGATTGCAGGTTTAATTTAATCTAAGATTAGTTATAATAAGAGATTAGTAAAACTAGATTTAACATGAGTTAATCAATGCTTAAAGTTAAACTGAGTTCTGTTGCACCACTTAAAAATAATCTGTTTAGTACAACACAGTTTAAATATATAAACTGGGTTTAAACTAATCAAATCATAGGGGCAAGTGTGCATATCGAAACTAAAACATAAATATCCATTATAATATTACAGCAGCTGTTAGCACTGTTTCTGCACTAGTTCTTTAGAGATGGAACAGCCCGAGACACCCTGCTAACTATGCGGTAAACTGTTGAGTAATGCAAGCCGAACAGGTCTCCATCCACCCTCTGGAAACGGCTCGTTGTGTAAAATCTGAGGGCCACCAGGAGTTGGAGCATTGGGGGTACAGTTGCATTTCTGTCACTGCCATGTCTGACAGTTGGTCCAACCATTCTGTTCAGCTCCAAAACGGTGTCCTTGGTAAAGTGGTATCTTGCCAAAAATTCATTATCATCATTACATTCAAGTGGATTGAGCCTGTCTCTCACCTTTCTCCGAGGAACATCATCATTTTGTTCAATCCACCTAAAAAATGCAGCCATGTTGCAGTTAAACCTGCTCCACTGTCAGTGTAGAATTAATCCTTTTTTACTTTGATGTACTGGAGGACCCCCTCGAAAACGAGATGTCTCATTTCAAGGGGTTAATCCTCCCAATAAAGATTTGTTAAATAAATAAATCCTAGATGAGGGTTTAAAATGGAGTTTAAAGTTCTGGTGAAACTGAATTAAGTTTAAACTTGGTTTAGAATGAAAGATAAACTGAGATTTAAAGAGAGGTTTAAATTTAATATGTCTTCATTTTAAATTAGGTTTATAGTTTGGCACAACAGAATTTAAACTTAAACCATGACTTAATCTGGTTTTAAAGTTAAATCTTGTTGGCACAATCCAATTGAATGTAAGATTCCAAGATTTGGATGTTCCATTTTCTGCATGTAGATTGTTGCACTTTATAGCAGTTTAGGGATTTGAAAACACAAAAGAACAGATGGAAACATCCTTGTAAAATACATGTCCAGTGTTAAACCTGTATTTCAAAGATACTTTCAGCACCCTGTGACTCATAGAACCTTTACATTAAAAGCAAAGTGTTGAATAGTATTTTAGTGCGGGTACACCCACTAAAACAAGCCTTTTGAATCCTTTTCTATTGCCATCAGAAGCATGTTTACAAAATCAGTATTGATATCAGTTGAATTTAAGATATGACAGCATAAATTGCACTTTGAATGACAGTCTGTGTTGGGCCACAATTTCTGTTAATCATGAGTCTGACATAATTGAACTAGTTTATTATTTTTCACTTGTCAGCTGATGTCGGCCCACGCAGCAGGGTTTGAAATGGAGTTACCAGCCGTCTCGCAGATGAGCAAAATTGAACAAATTTGGTATCCATTTGTCCGTGAGTTCTCATTGTAAGTTTCAGAGCCTCCATATGAGACATATATCAGTTGGTAAATGTCAATTTTTGTTGCGCTTACTCTTGCAGCACAGAGTGCTGCACCGTAATTGAAAATTAGCCTGTGTGCATGTGTTGTGTTCCCACTAATGCTGATTGTCGTCCTCCTGCTTCTTCAGTGTCATGTTGACGATTGAAAAGTGTGGTGACTAGTAAGATTTGATTCACAGCGACAATATCCACAAGTATCCAAACCACCTCTGAAGCCCAACCCTCAAACTGATTTTGCAATTTGTGAAGTGGCTCAGTTGCAATGTTTACATGGAGGAAATTTTGTCTTTCTGACTGGAAACTTTCCGGGCAACTGTTTACTTGGAACTTAATATTCCCATGTAGTGTATACATGCGCCTACGTTTAATCAGAATGTTCCTGTTTGACATGCGCAGAAAAATTTAAGCATTACGTGATTTATCAAAGATGGAGGATGGCAGTCTGATAATCACTACAGTTGTTGTGAATTAAAAATAAAGTTTCAGCCATAGTCCAGTGGGTTTGGTTCCTCGCTGCCATGTTTCCAAAATGTGGTAATTGTTGCGGTCTAATCGGGTCTAATCGTTATCGGTCTAATCCGATAGCACCTAATGCAAATTGCTAATAGTCTAATCAGATTCAATGATTCATGCAAAACTATAGCCACAAATTGGGTCACCAGACTCAGAACGGCTGGATGAACAGAGTAAAGGTAAAACTCAATTGTTTAACTCAAGGGGAGGTGGAAAATTTACATATTTACCCAAATGGTGGTGTGTCACTTTAACAGTCAAAATTCCAATAAAGTTTTAACAGTTTGAAATGTAAATAATGGAATAATTTTCAAATCATTTAAACCTTATAAATTCTCTGAATCCTGCTAATGGCTTAAATGCAAATATGATTAATTACTTAAGTTTTAGGATCATTAGATAGAAACTACCCCCACTTTTACCTCCAGGTTAGCTCATGTTACTCTATAGCTCTGAGAAGAACTCATCCACTGCTGCAGACACTGAAATATCTCATAGAATACCAAAGCTTTTTCTGTATTTAACCTTTGATTAACAAAACCTCTCACAAACGTTTTCATATCTAGTGAACACTGTGATAAATGAAATGTTGGGAGTGAAGACTGATTTGTGTCATGGAAACGGCTAAATATATTGTGCTCCTGTGAGAGAGACACATAACACCAAAAGTATTGATTTCATTATCCATCAGTGTAACAGCTGAGTTACAGCCCACTGTTTATCTACCAGCAGCTTAATTCTGTGAGGGGAAAACGACCTAATACTTTGAGTGTACTCTGCTGTTAGATGTTTATAGTGCAGGACATATTTCATTGTTGAGTCTTCATCAGTGGTGATGCGCAATATGTGCAATGAAATACAATCTGAAAAAGTCCCTCCTTCTTAAAAAAATGATTCACATAAAGCAAACTTGCTGGTTTATTTATTTCTGTTATTTTTTTCTTTCATTTTCACTCTGACTTTTTGACCAGCCTGTCTCCACTGACTTCAACTAAACCTCTTGTAATTCAGTGGAAACAACAGTGAAAAATGAAGTGAGGCTGTAGTCAGAAGGAAGAACGGTTAGAAAAGCATGTTGTGTACAAACACATGCCGATTCCTCATGCTACCCAGCCCATCATGTTTTCAGGGACATATAATGGCTTCAGTTTGACTTTTATACCCGTGATTACAATTCCTCACTTCGGAACAGATTTTTTTTCCCTTTTTTTTTTTCTTTCTTTCCGTGTGTCTTTATAGAACAAAGCACTACTCCAGTCATGTTGGCACACAGAGACAGGGGAACTCCCCTATTGGTCTTCTAATTACGGTAATAAATCTGTGCTGCTAACAGTGGAAAACAAAAGACTTGGAGAATGAATGGAAGTACGACTCCCTTCCCTCTATGAATTGTTACAGTGTCAAGGGAGGCAGGGATTAATAGAGTAATTAAACCTTTTTCGTTTGAGGTAGATTTAAGGCTTGATTCACACGAGGGTGCTTCGTGTAATCAGAACGTGCTCTGACTTGGGAGCAGGCCGTTTTGTGCTAATTTGTTTTGTGCCCATATTTTCGGCGCATCGACCAGATGCTTGTAACATATTTGGAGCATTTGAAAGTGATATCCCCTCTCTCACTCCATTTCCACTTTTAACATTGCGAGTTTTAACATTCTCGTTAGTGGTGCATTTTGAGCCGGGGCTCTCAACATTTCCCTGCTGTTCTTAATTATCAAAAGTCATTTCCAGCTTATATTAATGGCTTCCATCTTCTTCCTGCCAGCGTCATGTTTAAATGTGGTGCGGAGATGGTTGCAGAAGTGGGTGTCTTTGAAGGACTTCGCTGTATTGCTTTGGCTGTTAAACATGCCACATTCGCTCTACGAACACAGTCTAGCAGATGAGCTACGACCTGCGCACACGCACCCATACGTGCACACAGCCGTCCTCTGCAATTAGGCTGTTATTTCAAAGTATGAAATATTAGCTGCTGTACATGCACACGCTCGCAGCCTCCGTCCCTCGCACAAGTTATGATGTTATTGCCGAAGATGAAATATTAGCTCTCTTCACCTTGGAAATGATCTTAACTGTTGAATGTAACATCCATCAATGAGCAGGCAGCATAGACAGGCGCTGAGCTAATCACTGGCTGCATGACTAATTACCATTTCAGAAATGAGATGATATGAAATGGCAGGAGCCAGAGCCCCTATCTGGTCATACACCAGCCCATGCAATTAAATGTCTTGATTGACCCTTTTGTTTTAATAATACAGGCTTAGACAGAGATGACTGGTTAGACAAGCCTGTTATCATGGAAGTCTCTAATGGGAGGACATGAGGTGCTTTGTGTCTAATGAATGAATAAAATGCAGGTGTAGAAAACTAATTATCTCGGTTTTTGTACAACCACCCACTTCCTCCCCCTGTTTTGCTCATTTTCTTCCCCGTGTTGTTTTGTTAAACATACTGAAATCACACTTTTCCCCGGAGCTTGTCCTTATGTTCATGCTCATCATTTCATGCTCATGTTTTTTTCATTTGTGTTGTTTTCTTTTTCCTCTCCCTTTCCTTCGTCCAGGGAGCTAAGGCAAAACCTGTGGTGTCCTTCATCGCGGGGCTAACTGCTCCTCCTGGCCGTAGGATGGGCCACGCTGGTGCCATCATCGCTGGTGGAAAGGGCGGAGCCAAAGAAAAGATTGCAGCCCTCCAGTCCGCTGGAGTTGTAGTCAGCATGTCCCCAGCTCAGCTGGGCAGCACTATGTTCAAGGTGAGTTTGTTTTCTCCCACATGGATAGCATTAAAGAGTTGTATTCATAAACAGATTGAAGATATATTTTAAATCCCAATTCAGCAGCGAACATCTAAATGTCATGTGAAGATATAAAAGGGTATGACTGATCATACCAGTGCATATTTCCTGCTTATGAGCTCTCTGCTGTCGCAAGATACTATGGCAGAAAGTGCACCAACACACACACAAAACTCTTTTGAAGTGAGTACATAAACCTTTGGTTAAAATGACTCTCATAAAGACATGGATGTGATCTAAGGCAAGTTGGCTGGTTTTATCCGAGATACAGTGATTAATGAGCTGTTCACTTTTGGTTTGGTTTGTTTGTTTTGGTCTGAGTTGCTGCTGATCTCAGTAGTTTTCAAAGGTTTTATATAACCAGCATGTCAATTGTAACGCTGTTTTACCAAACAGTTCATGTTTAATCGTTAAAATGAGCTCTGCCTTCATCACCTACAGCTTTAACATGCTGCATATGTTAACAATCCCATGATTTTTACAAAATAGTATATCAGTTGCAAAAAAGGGGCATTCCACCTAATCAACATGTTGACTTTTGATACTTGATACAGTTTCCTTATAGTTACTCATGGAGTGTTTCAGTATTTTGGTGATGCCACTCCTAAATAAACTATGCAAGTACATCTTCTACCACTGATCTTAGTAATTTGATGATTGTGCTTTTGTGTGTGCACGAAAACAAGACCACGTGCAGATAAAACGGTGACTGCTTAATGAAATGGAATGATGAATAATCCCAGCTCTGTCAAACATCCAACTCTTTTCTGGAGATTAAGTAAGAGTTGCTTCTCATTAGTGCAGCGTTAGCGAAGTTACTTTTATAATTCTCATTTTGCATTTCCAATATTACGTAAAAGGAATTAAGTAATATTCAGTCACAAAGTGGTGTTTTACAAAAGGCTTCTCGCTTATGGAGGAAACATTCAAAATACATTGGAGTCAGATGTTTTTTTTTGTTTTTTTTCCCCTGTATCTTTCATCTACTTTCTGAAAGGCAAACAAGTATTTTCTTCATCTCTCATGATGTTCAAATAAACTAACCCAATGCAGAGATCACATTTTAATTAAAGAATAAGGAAGGCACTTCGAGCTGCTTATTTATAAGGATGTTAGCACTATGCTCTACTTTCAGCTCCACATCCAGATATCTGGAGGCGGTGGTCACCTCAAGTACCATCTTTAATTACTGAGCTGTCACAAATCTGAGAAGGTGAAGGGCGAACAACACTTTTTTTTCCCCCCCTCTTTTTTCTGAAAATGATTTTGTGAGAGCAGTGAAGTTGAACCTTTTCATGTGCTGCTAACAGAAAAGAAGGCCCAAAATTAATAAGCGTGCGTTGACTGTGGCAGAGTTGGCGTCTCAGCTTCTTTATTTCAGTTTATCTCAAGGGAGGCACCATTAACAAGATGTATAAAAAGTGAAAGCATGTATTACACCCATTCATCATCCTATATTTTCATTACCACTGCCGGGACTACTGCACACAGATATGGATTTACATGACATTTTTTTTCCCAGAGTTTAATTCATAATCATTGCACGTAATGATGAAAAACGTGCTTTGTGACGGCTCATTTTGCAACACGTTGTATTCATACATCTCTGTTAATCTCATTGACCGCTGTAATCGAAGTAATAACACGTAAGAGAGGCAAGTGAATCTAACACTCGGGGTGTGGCCAGAGACGATGGTGGCCGTAGTCTGAGCTGCTCAGGGGGTGAAGTCAATATCTGCATCTGTTGATCTCCACACACCTCGACACAAGTGGTGCAAAGATGTATCTGTTAAAGGTGATTAACACAGCACCTTATTAAATTAGCAGCAAATAGTGTAGGGATTATACATGCAGCATTAGCCTAACAAAAGAACCTCCTTTTTTACTAAAATACTAAAATGTCTCAACAGGGCAGAACCTGCTTGTAGGAACCCTGATCTGTTTTACAGTTGGAACATTTTTTTTACTGTCATTTAAGTTTTGGTAGACCCAGATGTTGTATAGTGCTCGTTTTTAAAGATGGGGAAGATTAAACTTTGAGCAATAAATAATTGAATTCCTGTAAACTGGCAGCACTGAGTTTATTAAGAATGCTTTTCAGCCTTGGACCTCGGAGGCATGGCCGCAGGGCGATGCAAGCAAGTGCTTCTTATCAACATGAAAAGTTCAAATCGAGGATAAGAGTAGGAAGATCACACAGCAGCCAGTTTGTTTCTTATCTAGAAAAACCTTCACAACTTGATAAAGTTCAAGGTGGAACTCGTGTCGATGCAGCAAATGCAGGTATATTCCCTTTCAGACCAGGAGAGATGTTTGCACACGTTTCTCCCTTTTTTTTGTATAAAAAAAAAAAAACCTGCTGCAAAGTGAGCTTGTTTTATATGATGTTAGTTTGCTCACATGGAAAGTCATCCATCCATCAATACCTGCTTATGCATGTGTGGTTTTGTACTGTGAAAGGTTGCCAAGGTATCCTGCATGGGGAGAACATCCAGAGTTTACACAGAAAGGTCCCAGCCGAAGTTCCAACTAGTAGGAACCAACTTACTTTGAGGCAAAGGCGAACTAACCATTTAAAATGCTTATAACATTTTCAGTTTTAGCATAAATATTTTGTTATTAATAACTTAATAAGCAGAAGTCAGAATTTGAGTGAAATAAATCAGTATTAAGAGGCTCACACTATATACTAAAGTAGCCTGGTAAGTCAGCAGTGTGTTGAGAGCCTTTCAAATGATATTTTAATTTTAGTGTTTAACTGACCTCTGTGGCCCAGGGAATAAATGCAAAGGGAAAAACTTCATTTGAGATGGCTTTTTCAGTAAAATATGTTTCAGTGAGATGGTCAGTAAATTTGTTAATTGGAAGAATAATTCATATATTTTACTACAAAATAGCTTACAATCACACAAGTGTCCTCTCCCAGTGGCATTCACTTAAAGGTGTAAACCAGCAGAAGCTTCTAGATTTCCTTTCTGTAATTAAAGTGAGTGTGGATCATATTTACAACGCCTACCAGCTTCATGTTTCAGCCCAGGTGTACTAACTGTTGAGATTGCTCGCTTGTAAATGTCTTGCTTTTCTATCACGTCCCTTTTCCACTTTCTCTCTTCACTTTCAGTCCATGGCTTTTTTCATCTGTTGCTTTTGTGTGGTTTCCTTTCCTTTCCTTATTTATTGCTCATGACATGTCAACTACTTCACTGCATGTCAAAAAATGTGTTTTCCCTCCTACCAAACTCTCTCCCAAACAGCTTTGCTGTTTTTGCTTTTAGTGATGACTTTAGTTGTGCATCTTCTACCATTCCCCAATAAAGCATTTATCTGTTTATATCACAACCACCATCTTTCCCCCGTTTTTTTCTTGTCATTCTTTCCATTCAATTAACCTTTCTTTGTCTGTCCTCTTTTTCAACTTTCTCCCTAATTACTGAACCCTTTTAACCCAGCTCTGAAGCAGGAATCAAGCGAACAAGGTTGCAGTACTCCACTTTTCTCTAAATGTGTCCAAATTAATGTAGTCTTTCAAAAACATCAGCAATTGATGGTGAGGCAGCCTTGGAAGCGTTTGATATTTGAAAATAGGAACCTTTTCCCTCCTCAGGGTGGCAGTAGACCTCCAGGTAACCACACGCCACAGAGGAATAGGCCAACATGTGCTCTGTACTTGTGTGTTCTGTAGACCTGATAAATGGCATTTGCATTGAGTTACCCCCCTGCCACCCTCCCTGGAATGGAAAATTCTCATGGAACGACGTATTCTATCATCCCGCGATTTGTGTGATATTCTCCAAATTGAATATGTAAATAGCAACATCCTTTTTAATGGCGAACATAATGCCTTCTCATTTATAGTCACATGGTTGGACTATGCAGATAAACACAGCAACCATAACTTCACATAAATCAGATTTTTACAGATGTATCGCCGCTATTAATCACAGGAAGTGAGCTGTTTTCATATTGACAACCGGGACTTACTGACACGTATGTGCTACATGATTTGCAGTCTCCAGGAAGGAAAAAAAAAAAAAACAGGCACTCCAGAGCTCAAGTGCCCCCCCACCCCCCTTCAACAGCACATCTGATACACGGGATCAAAACAGGGCCGTGTGAATTCCACATGAATAAATCATTCACGTCTGTCTGTCTCACCTCATCTCACGTTGTTTCTCTTCTTCTTCCTCTGTTGTCCTTCTTTGCAGGAGTTTGAGAAGAGGAAGATGTTGTAAATTGTGCTCCAAGACAACCAACCTTTTACCCTTCGCTTCGAAAGTGGGACGACTCGTGAGGTGGACATGCCCAACAGTATCTTGAAACCCTGATAATTTCATCGATACGCACATACAGTGTTTATATTGTAATTTCTGCCATGAACTTGTACCTTGCACATAACAAAATAATAAAACATTAGCGTCTTAATGGTATCCTTAAGACTTTGTTGTATACAGTATAAAAGCTCTGTAGATGTTTTTCTCTCCCCACACGGCATCACCAGCTAAAATAGACAGGCCACAGTGATCTGTTTCATTCTGTTCTACTGTAAGATGTGTTTCATCATACCTTTCACTGGTTGTCCACCTGAATAAGAAATATTTCTTATATCATACCCAGCTGTGTTGTCTGTACTTTCACATGGCACGCAGAGAGCGCTCGTCTGTCTCCTGATTTTTAGCGTGAACATTTCACAGATTAGGATGTAACAAGGTGTCAGCTGTGCCAGTAACACACTGTATGGGCAGAATGAATTAGTCAAGCACTTATGATGGAGGTGCTGTTCACATATATTGTTCAAAGGTTCCACCTGAAATTTCCCTCACACTGGCGGTGCAAAATCATAGCATTTGATGGCACTCATGCCTCCATTTTGAGCAGAAATGATTAAAAATCCAGCTGATTAGTCCAACCTAAGATTAATAGGCAGCACCTACTGATGTGATGTTTTTCTGTTAAACATCATCTAAGTCTGGTCACACCTGCTTTTGGAAATGTGGGTGATTGATAACTATGTAACATCTTTTCAATAATGTCAAACCGGAGGAATCAATCTTAAAAGTTTTTACCAGTAATCTTTCCTTTTTAGAAAATGTCTTCAGAATATTACAGATGACTCATGAACAGATCGCTTATTTTCCACATCTCTGTAGACCACTGTCTACATGGCTTTTGCCTCACTTAAATCCCTAACTGTGCATTCAGTTTTTGTAGTGAGGGTTTTTTTCTCTACAATCCTACAGTAAAATCCCATTTTTGTGTAGTTGTTCTTTCTGACACAGTCTGATCACATCCTGCATTGACATTCTCAGTCACCTGAGGACGAACTGCTCTTCAAATGTCATCAAATGGTCACCGTCAGTCACACAGCCGGCTCTATTAACTGATGTTTTTTCTAAAGATGTCACGATTGGTCAACGTTCCTGGTCAAACATGCTCCCTTGAAGCAGTCTAATGCGTTGATTTCCAAGTTCAAACCTTGATTCTTCTTTCAAAGTAACCAATCTTTTCTCCTTTATAACATTACATACAAAATTAGAAACCTCATCAGTTTCATACATGCTGCAGAGCGTGGTTGGATGCTAATAGCTTAATTAAACCATGCATTTGGTTGGAAGCGTTTGTATTTGTTGTGTTTACCACCAATTTATTTTAGCTTTCGTTAAATTTGTCACGTCTGGATTACACTTCTTGGGTATATTTTCTTTTTTTTCTATGAAAATGAGCTGTTACATTAGTTTAATAAAAAAAAACTAAATTCCACCAAAGGAAAAGGTTAAATGATCAGCTGATTACTAACCCGTACACAAGGTCAGATTAGACTGGAAGAAGAAAAGCAGGAGATAAGGCTCCAGTTGGATCTACTCCCACACAACCTGTTTAAATGAACTCACTAAGAACAAAAGTGTGTAATGAAGCATATAATGCCCTCCACTGGACATCTCTACAGTCTTTTTATCTTCTCTACAGCAGTCAGCCAAGGCAGATTATTCTGTGTACACACTGTTAACAATTACTTTTTAATCTGCATTAGCGAATTAACATAATGAGTGACAGTGGAACAGAAAGGTTATTTGTTTAGAGGCTCAGAAGTTCCTGCTTGTACTGAAGTTGCCAGACTTTGCTTTGCTAGAGTTTTGGCCTCTTTTCAAACCACATAGAAAACCAAAGTTGACCTTTAACTCAGCTGTGTAGCTTCTGTCTTTGTTTTCAAATGTTGTTCTCAACATTACCCAAAATTAAAGGCGTAATCAACCACATTCTCTTATAATCATGGTGTCGCACCAGCTCCAACAGTAATCATTCAGCATTTTCATCTCATGAGCCATGCAAAACACGACACCAATGCAAGTCTTACTTGTATCATAAACATTGATTATTGTATTTGGAAGCTCCTCTTGGGCGCTCTATATTGAACTGGTTGCTCTTTGACAGTGATGAGGCGTATTAGTCTGGTAGCTTGGACAACTATAAACCTCTTACGTAATTGACCATGCTGTAGGCCAGTTTCTGTGGTTGCCATGGAAACAGAATTGTAGTAGTTGCAAGATGATGGGCAGCCATTCTCTGTTTGCTATTGTTTGCAGCTCCTTCAAACTCTGTTTTTTTTTTTTTTTTTTTTAAAGGATTTTTGGGCTCTAGTGGCCTTTATGTCAGTAGATTGACAGGAAAGGGATCAGAGAGAAGGAATGACACGCAGTAAAGGGTCACAGGCCGGGAATCGAACCAGGACCACGGCTGCAGGTGAGGATCTATAGCCTCTGTACATGGGGCGGGCGCCGAACCCACTGCGCCACGCACCGCAAACTCTGTTTTTTTTTTTTACGGAATAAACTTTTCATAGAGTAAAGTCAGGAGGTGTCGGTGCAGTATGTGCAGAAACTGGATTACAACACATCCCGATTTAGTAATATTCCCTTACTAATGGTTTGACCACCCAGGGAAAATAGACATAATTGAGTGTAAACAGATGAATTACTATACTAAATCGAATTCATTGGGGACACCATTTACACTTTTATGTAAATGTTTAATGGGTGCAGTGTGACATTCATCTATCACAGCCTGCAAATGCCAAAAAGGACATTGAGTTTTTACACTACATGGACTGAAAGGTAGAATTTGCTCGCCCTGGGGGAAAAGTGGAGGCACTGTTAGAATACAACAGATTGAACATTAATTAAACATTGCTTTCTCTAACTGAACAGTCCAAAAAAACATGAAATAGAATAAAAATATTTTACTATAAAACCTTTGGAATACAATAAGATGTCAGTAGCGTGTTAAAAAGGTTACTAGCATATTTAGGTATTCAGATTAAGCCTGAGAGATGCCTCACTCACTCTAAAAGTTTGCAAGGGCAAATAGATCAAATAATTTAGGAATAATGTGTCTCAAGGAAAGAATATCTATCATTTATGAGGCATAATATAACAGATTCAGAGAATCTTAAGTCCAGGGACACGGCCTAAAATCGTTACTGGCTGGTCTTCAGGAGGGAATTAAACACAATTCTTTTATGAAAATCACTGCGTGGACTCAAGAACAAGTGTGAAAACTGTTTTCAGTAACTAAATCTTGCTGTTGCATCCATACATCTATAAACATGGGTTTTTTGCACCGTATAACTAACCCAGCTCACTGTGCCCACCGCCATCTGCCAGTGGACCACCCGGTCCATCAGCACTGGCAGCCCCCAAGGTTGCGTCCTCTCCCCACTGCTCTTCTGCCTCTATATACCAATGACTGCACCTCAGGGGATTCCTCTGTGATACTCCTGAAGTATGCGGATGACACCGCTGTAATCTGTCTCATCTGGGACGGGGATGAGTCTGCATAAAAACAGGAGGTGGAACAGTTGGTCCACTGATGTAGTCAGACCCACTTGGAGCTGAACACAGTGAAGTTTAAGCTGCTGATAATCTTTTACTCAGCCATCATCCAGTTTTTCCTCTGTACTTCCATCACTGTCTGGTTTGGATCGGCCACCAAACAAGACAAAAACAGAGTGCAAAGGACCATTAGGTCTGCAGAGAGAATAATTGGGGCCTTCCTGTCCCTTCATCCAGGAGTTATACCTGTCCAGGGTCAGAAAGAAGCAGGTAGCATCTCTGCAGACCCCTCAAACCCAGCACACAAACTCTTCCTGTCTGGTTAGTGCGACAGAACACTGTACCACCAGACTCAGAGACAGTTTCTTCCCCAGGCCAAGGGGGGAACTCTGTCCAACAGTCTCAGACTTTGTAGCATACTGCACTACACCAGACTACCTCATACTGTATATACCATTATTCTGTATTTATATTTGATTCATATTTATTTTTAACATACTTATTTTATCTTACTATGTGTATTTATGTAAACAGAGTGAAGTCTCACCGGAGTCAAATCTCTGACTTGTACTGCACAAACTTGGCCTTTAAAGCTGATTCTGAAATGCTGACACCCAGATTATGTCTTTTTCACAGGAATGTTTACCTATTTCAGCAAGACAACGCCAAATCACATTCTGCTCATATAAATACTGAACTGGCCTGCCTGCAGTCCAGAGCTGTTCCCACTGAAAACACGAGGCACATCATGGAATTAAAGACATGGTTTAAAGTTTCAATGAAGCCTTTTGGTTGGATTATTACAATAGTTATGAACAGTTTATTGAAACAAAATGAACGATTTAATGTAATCATTTTTTCTAGAGGGGCAATATAACATTATACATTTTATTATTTTCTCTAATCAGACAGTTAACTTTATTCACAATGCCACATTATGGATGGCTGAAACCCAGTAGCAGCCCTACAGCAAAGTCCTCATTACTCGGAGAGTGCGAGCCTCAGTCAAGTCAATTGTCAGAGTTGAGGACACGGGAATATTTCTGAGAGCAGACGGTAGTCTTAATGAACTCAGCAGGGCTCTCTGCAAGAAGCCTTGCATGCACTACCAAACCTTATAACTAATGTATGTAAGGAGAAGCTGAGAAGTGCCAAGGTGCCTAGCATGTAAATTATCTATTTAATTTAACAGTTGCTAATGAAACCAATGGAATAAATCTGTGTTAAGAGGTGAGCGCTTTAATCCCCCCACCGCCTTCTCCAACAAGTTTCACACTGCGTACAAGGAATGCATATTGTGTTCTGTGAGCATTAACAAATACATTTTTACAGTGCGTCAGACTGCCACCTGTCAATTTCTTTGTACAGAAAAATCTGTAAGATGATCAGCTGCAAGTCAGATTTGATGCTCTGCTTCGGTGTGCTGGCAGCAACCCTGAATGAACTGCTCAGTCATTCAGTGCGCCACATTGCTCTTTTTTTAGCTTGAAAGTGTTAGCAGCCATTGTCGAATAGTTTTATTGATGCTATTGATTCTACCTGATGCTACACAGTGTGGTTTGCACAGTCTCCATTAAAGCGTTGGGGAGCAGTGGTAAGGACAAGGAATAAAATCAAGGGGCTTGACAGTAGCAATTTGCATGAGGCGATATTGTTTTAATAGAACCACTGACTTGAGATTGCTTTGGGAATTGAGGGTAAGAATGAGGATAGAGAAGCATATGTACAGGGATCTTGGAACACAGCCCCATTCTTTTCTCTTTTTCGTTTAATCAGCTGTGGATTGGTTTCTTCTGCTGATAGAGGGAAGGTGTTATTTGTCTGGGTTATGTAGATAGAAGGCAAGGCTTCATACCCTGGATGAACTGATAAGCTTATTAATTGAGTTTGGGTGATATTTTCATTAGTTTTTCTAAAAGAAATCAGGTTAGTAAGTATTTGCTCTCTTCATGTTTGATACAAACTATTAATAGTAAAAAAAAAACAACTTCTATTGATCTCTTAAATTAATTGTTCAGCATTTTGGAATTGTCTTCATATAGCATAACATATCACACTGACAATGGAACAGATGAGCCTTCCCGATTTTGCTAAATCTGCTTTGTTTAAAAGCAAATATTTGAAACATTTCTAGATATCCTTGTTTTCGCACCTTCCAGAATATTTTACTAATTTAATCACAAATAAAGGCAGGGGTTATTTCCATGCTATTGTTCTTTTTGTCAGTTTGATCATATTGGTGATGCTTCTTTAAAGTTTATGGATGTCATTTTAGTTATTGTACATGATTTGGGTAATATTAATCCATTTTCTATAGAGGGTCATGGAAACATATAGTTTTCCAGCTATAATAGGGGGACACATGGGGTACACCCAGGTCACCATTCCATCCCATGCACCTTCACACTGACCTTTTACTTAATGTGACAAGGATATGTTTTGACTGCTGCAGTAAGCTACAGTTCCAGGATTACAACTCATTCTTTACTTCAGGACCATGGACAGCACCATTGTAGTCACTGTTAAGGAAACCAATGTTTCAGGGCCATGTTTGGGACCATAGATCCAAACTGATGCAAATTCTATGTCTGAGAAAAGATCAGTGAATCAGGCAGACCACATTAACATGTTGACCTTAACAACCCTTGACTTTGTCATTTCATTCTCAGTAGAATAGAGCAGGAAAAGAGGGTTATTAAGGAAAAATACTTATTGGTCATTTTGACGTCTAATTATTTTGCACTTTTTTTTTTTCGTAAGCCCAGTGTATAGAACTTGCTTAAAGTTCTATTTATTTATTTTTTACTTAGAAAAAAAACCTAATTGCTTTTAAATTATCTTTAAGCTTCAGCAATCAGTTCAAGATCCTTGAAATGACATGAAAACTAATTTTTTTATCATTCTAGAGGGAAATTCTAAATAGTAATTAATTGATATAAAATAAGAAAATATGATAATCAAACTTATTTTAACTCTATTTAATCTAAATGCTGATTTGTTTATTCTTATTTAACAAATCTTTTTTCTCCTCTTCTTGTCATTATAGTCTTAACAAATAGAATAGTTGACATAGTACTGTTTTTTTTTTTTCGTTTTTTTTTCTTTTTGTGGGAAAAGGTCCCATTAGGAATCTGTTCAGATTTTTACTGAAAGCAGAGAGAGAGAGTTATGAGTTCACGATCAGCTCTTTATAGGAGGATGTAAAATGATAAAAGAAATGGTAAACTGACAGGCTGGGCTATCATGTCCAACCCAGTCCATGCGGTGGCCTCTTCAGTGGGATTTCTCCCAGCTGGAATACTGGCTAATCCCCAAGAAGAGATGTTTTGATGAGCAGGGATATGCGCTTTTGTGGTATAAGCATGCAAAGTTAGCAAAAAAAAAAATGGTGTGCTAAAATATTGGAAGCAGGACTGCAAATAATATTAATTCCAAAAAGCAGAATAAGACCATGACAGGGTGATTACAATTCCTATCACACATGCAGCAGTACCACTTTATGAACAATCTGCCCCTAACATGACCCTTTCTTGTCATCTTTATTAATGTCAGCTTTTATTCATTTTTCTTCCAACTGTTCGAAATAGGTTGTTCAGCAGTACAATAATCTGTTGAGAATAAAATCCATTTAACTGAGGGGTATAAGAATATGAGTCCCTCTGATCCTTAGACATTGGAACATTACTTTGTTTCTCTGCAGCAGCAGGATGGAGGGATCTCTTTATATGTTATAATTAGAATCATCTGGTGATGACTTAAAATGTGAGATGCTGTAGACGGAGAGATACTTTTTTTTTTTTTAAAAAGGAAGCTTTGAAAAGATGAATGAAATAACAGCCCTCTCAAAAGTATCCAGGGAACTTCTTTTGAAAAGCTGTTCGATAATGTCTGGATTTTATTGATTGCCCTTTTGCTGTTCAGTTGACGGTTATAGGTGGGCTTGGGCCTTTCACCTGCCCTCCTCTTTAGAACCACCTATCATAAACACATCCCTGCTTTATGATAAAGGTATTGTAACCTCTTTCTCACCAGAAAGATAGTAGAGGAGAAAGTGACTGCTAAGAGCTGTCTCAAGGTGGATCGTCTCCTCCGATTGATGCATCGATCGCATCCATGGAGTCCCTCACTGCACAGAGGTAAGTTTACCTGTGCCTTTGATAAGAGAAAGATTGAAGAATGCAGCATTTTACCACATAATGGCTTCTTTACAGCCCGCAGTCTCATCAGAAAGGCAGCGATCTCCAAGTGAAGCTCATTCAGTCCCTTAAAGCGGAATGCGGTGGAGTACCTCCCCCTGCTACCTATCCATCATACCCTGGGTGAACACAACGGATCCAGTAATGTTATTTAATGCAGTTTTAGCTTTTCTGTGTTTTGCCTCTATTGAATTTAGTGCCAGTCCATGTATGGTGTGGAGCCTCTAAGCACACAAGAGTAAACAGCTCATGTGTACTATCCCTTTGGAGAAAATAAAAAAAGGGCTGAGAGAAACTCCTGTGATTTAAAGGTTACAGATTGGATCCTGGCAAAATGAAAAAAAGAGGAGCATTTCCATCGCCCTTAAGTCCTTTGGGAGTCTTATAACACCGAAGCCCTTGAGGTAAATCTGAGCAAAAACTGATGCAACAAACAGGTCTCTTTAGTTTTGTGTGTGTTTCAGGGTATGGAGGAAAAAAAGGAGATTGCAGCCTGTTGCTTAAAAGATTCAAATAATTTGATCAAGCAGACTCGTCTCCCCTTTGAAACCTTTTCACTATTTCGCCATAACAAAGGGAAGATTACCTTCTGCTCAAAGCAGCCCAGGTCCCCCAAAACCTTGAATTTACTATATAACAATGGGTTTGTGGTCATATGATTAAGTATAACTATGTTAGGGATTATGGGAATACTCTCTGCTTTGGCACAATAACAGCTGGCCTTAAGCAGCATCTTGTGTTTTTACCATTTTGATTCAGAGTCAAGTTTTCACATCCAAGAAATTCTCTGTTTGGATTTTTATGCTTAGATGACCATTTTGCTGAATAGATGCACAAGCCAAACATGTACTCATTTTACAATTTTGTATTTTTTCCACATGTTCTATAGCTAGTATCCAGCAGAGCAGTTGGCTTCTTTCATGAAGTTGTTTTTACATGCTGCTGAGATCTTCTTTTCATTGGATCCCTGTTAAATCTGGGATAGAATTCAAAATTCTTCTCTTGACTTATGGAGCTCTCCATGACCAAGCTCAATTGTATATCAAAGAC
>JAPMNP010688760.1:0-10593 GCA_029874935.1 Atherina boyeri | reverse complement strand
ACTAGAGTAAATTTAGGAGAAGCTACACTAGATGGACCCACATAGAAAACTTCCACGACATCAAAACACACGCGGACACGGCTACTTTCCTCCTGGATCAGTAAGCTAACTCGCTTGCTAACTTGGTTTGCGTTAGCTGTCAGTTAAACTCCTCTACAATACATTCCTCACTGGACACGGTGCCGGCTGGTCACGTCACGAACCTGGCGACCCAGCGACTGGAAATATCTTTGTATTTTTGTAAGTACAACCTAGACACAGTAGATGTTGCTATCATGTTCATATACCATATTCAACCTTTAAAGTTATGGTGGAGGATTTTCCTGAAAGAACCGCCCTTTCCACTTTTTGAAAAAAAAATGCACACGTTGCTGTTGGCAATAGGAGAGGAGGGCCTAGATAAGACGGTCGCTTGGATGTAAATTACAAAATAAATAAATAAACAAATATTCTGTGAAAAGTTACAATATAGATGTACAGTAGATAACTTCTTCTTGCAGTAATCTGAAATGCATTTCTCCAAACAGCATGCCGAACATTAGCCTACATGTCGAGTATAAACTTCTGAGGCATCAGCATTGAGCCCAACCTTTGCTTTCAGGGCATGCCATCGTGGGAAAGAATCTCCTAAATAAAAAAACCTCTAGTCTTGTTTCACTCTTCTGAGGCCTTTCTCTTCTTCTCATACACTGCAAAGACAATTTTTCTCTAGTGACTCTCAGGCATTTTCAAAGGACCCGGTGAGAACCGTGGGAATGAATGGATGAAGGCGTAGCACGCTACACATAAACACCTGAATGTGCACATCAGCAGAAAGCGCACATACAATGGCCTTACGTAAGAGTAACACCAGAATGATGGACAGTTAGGAGGACCACTATTTTAGATCATCCACCCGGAAGAAAAAGATCCTCCGCCACACCTTTAACTTATGATAGCCATGTTAAAACCATTCTAAACAAAACAAATCAGAAAAACAAACGATTGCTTGCTATTACTGTAGCGGCAATGTGATCTCCAGCTAAATTGACATGATAACATAACTGCCTATTCTCTTTTTAATCTTCATTTAAACTCTCAATCGCATACCTTAACTAGAGTCTGCTACTTATGCTGTGACATGGAAGTTGAACTATTGTGAAATGCTAGCCCGGTCATAGTGTGTGCACTACACAGTCTTTTCATTTGGTTTAAACCTAATTTAATTGAGGTTTAAATCGAATAATTTGATTGTTTGTTTCATCCCAATCAGGGCCGTTTGTTTTAATTTCTTTTGCTGGATTATTCATTAATTATCCTCATCTCTCTGTTGGGTTCCTCTTCTAAATTTTACCATGACAAATGAAGAACACCACTTTAAACGTGTCTCAGCTATTTTTTGATACTGCCACACACCTTTTCGTATGAAGCAGTAGGAGTAATGCTGCAGATGACTTGCTGATACGTCACATGCAGACAAGTGGACCTTCGTACTTTGGGCTATATCTGTCCCTCTCCATTTCGTTCTTATTAATCATGCAAGATCCATAGATAATGGATGGTGCTCATGGTGTCTCTAGCCTTTCACTACTTGCGGCCAGACGGATCTGTTAACATGACCTATATACATTGCTGAGCCGCTGTATATTCAGACATGCATCGCTTAGCGTGACATGAAACAAACATGGGTTTACTGCATAACAGCACAAGTGCCCATTTCACCTTTTAAAGTATTATGGTAACAGCTGTCTGCAATCACTTTTGTGTCTGTGGTGCATTCCGAGTGTTTGAAATTCTAGAAAAAGATTTGTGGGCGGTAACTTTGAGGCGTGTGCAAAAGAGTTGTAGAATAAAAATCCAAAATAACCAGGCCACATGGGGTGCTTCAGACATCACCCCTGAGTCATCCCTGTTTATGCTGTGAGGACATAAGCAGACACAAACACAGCAGAAATGTCAGGAAATGTGAATCAAACATGACTCCGCGAGGTTTGTCGTGCCGTGGTGGTGTCAAGAAGCCTCAGCATAGTAGTCCTATCACATCAACGGGATATACTGTGTATTTCTTTTCAATCTAATGCCATATGGTTAGTGTTAGTAATCAGACAGAGAGGTTTCTATTGTCTCTTCCTGAGGGATTCAGTCAATCTCCCTACCTACTGGAGCAAAGCTGCTTTGCTGTGCCATTTAGAGACATTATGAGATGAAACAAGGTTTCAAACATCCAATCCAACCCAGATTTACACTGGCCTGTTTGAGACAAAGTGTTATCCAAAATATATCTAAAAAAAAATAGTTCTACGTTCATGTTGTTTTAAGTTGGATTTTCAGTCATTTGTGTTTGGTGGACCACACCTTTGTTCCTTGGTTCCTTTACATGTGAGACTTCATGCAAAACTTGTACAACTTATATTCATTCTCCTGTCTTTGCTCAGGTTAACTTTGTGGCATGTCAGCTGTTTGCCCTGCTGATGGCCGTGTGGTTTCGGATCTACCTCCACCCCAGTAAGACCAGCCCTTTCATCAGACATGTGGTGGCGACTCTGCTGGGCTTCTACTTGGCTCTTTTCTGCTTTGGCTGGTGAGTCACCCCTCTGTGTGTCCCGCAGCTCTGTTCTTGCCNCCTTCCTTCCTTCCTTTTTCCCAGCCTCCCTCAGAGCGTCCTCCTACAATATTATCGTAGCATCGTTTTTTTCATGCAGACAAAGACTCTGTATTGACTTAATTCTATTGTGAATATCTTCTTATTGTTGGAAAATGTACCTCTTGGCTCTTGTACTCTTGTTCTCTTTTCATGGCTCAATAATTGCTATATGATATGTTATATAACATGTTATGCAATATAGCGTGCACTTCTGCCACAGGGTTTTTTTTATTTTAACAAACACCAGTGGATTTACTATAGCGTAATCAATGATTTAGTTTCCATATTGAATAGTTTGATGGTTTTATTTAAGGGCTAATGAGGACAGGTATTGTTGAAAACAAAATCATAAACTTATGATGACACTATTTTAGAAGCCTTTTTCTGATGCAGTCATGTCACAGATTGATGATCAAATCACTTTCCTACCTCATTCTCCCTCCCCCCTGCGTCGTTCTCCGTCCTAGCCAAAGCAAATTGGTTGATCAGATAGTAACCGATATCCAATTAGAGAACTGTTGCTTTGTAATAAACAACCCTCTGTATCTCTGGCTCAGTTCCTCTCAAAGTGCTGCTGTTAGTGCACATAGGAAAACAGACATCCAGCCAACCAATGACAGGGGAAATGCTAACCAGAAAAAAATGTAAGTTGGACATCACAGAGATGTCAGCCAGCTGTCACAGGGCTGGAGTTGGGTTTTGTTTGTTATGGATACAATACTTCCTGTCCCCTGCTAAAGCAGTGACCGATTAAACAAAACAGATTTATAATCTTTTAAGTAAGTGCCACTGTTTCCTGTGTTGTTCCATAAAGATGATCTACAAAACTAGTCTTTTGAATTGCTTTTTTTCGGTGGCATTTATTTGACTATATAAACAGATTATTGCATGTGATTTTGTATGGGCAACCTGTGTGTTCCTAAATCGATCGAATAGTTTAAGTCACTTCTCTACTAGCAGAAGATTTCATATCTGCTTTTTAGCAGTCATAGCAGAAGGTTTTTGGCAGTAACCAATTTTGCTACCATGCTGCATGCACTTTTATGTATATATACCTGAAAATAAGGCTCCCCTGGACGCCCCGGTGTAATTTGAAGCCTGTGTATATATCTATGACATGATAGAATAAAGATGCTGTTAAAAACATGTAATCTTCTCCAAACTTTCACTGTTGTTTTTTTCTTTTTCTGTATTTACCATTAGTACGTTAGGGCAGAAACCCAGAGAGCAGGACTCCTGAAGCAAATTCTACTTTTAGAGCTCTTTGTATAACCTCAGACACTTGTTTGATTACTGTGTTTGTGTTGGTTTTTATTGCACTGACTTCACATCTCGATTGACTGCGTTTCTTACTACAGATTGTACTTACTGTAGTCTGTTTTTATGTGAGTCCTGATACCATTATTTGAGCTTTTTCCCACTATATTTTCAAATCCCACAATGTTCAGTCTATCATCTCCTGCTGAAGCTTCAGAAAACACTGTGTTAAGATTACACAAGCCCACGGCTTTTCTCTGGTCTTATCATGCAGCCAAAAAGACCTGGGCTCAGTGGACCAATGTAAAACATAGTAATGTATGCTAACATATATAAGCATGGTCTCCCTGCAGTTTGAAAAATTAATCATATAGAGATACAAAAGTGGTTATCTATGTTTGCCAGGGCATCTCTTTCCCTTATTTCAAACTTTGCTCAGTAACTTAGCAATTAACATTTTATTCTTAGTTGGCTGCAGAGCATAACTAACTTGATTTTGCCTGCAGATCTGTTTTAATAAAGTTGCATGCCACATTTAGACTTTGGTGAAACCAACTACAGGAGCATGCACTGTTAATGTAGCAGATATAACCAATGTTTCCAAAGTCGGCTTTCAGATGTCATAAATCCTCTATTTTCAAGTGTTTTGTGAGGTTACACTGACATGCAGCAACATTCCCTTTGCTTCTTTCAAAAAAAAAAATTTGAAAAAAAAAGAAAAAACTCTTATGGAGCAGAACCACACATGAGAGTCTTTCTATGTCTGTACAGCTTTCACACACTCCTGTGTAATCATCCAATGCTGGCAGGTTCATCATGATCAGTGAACAGATTTAATTTGTGTTACATAAATACTGACGGTGGCACCATTTGTCCTAGAGCCTATCAATACTTTACTACAACTGGTACTAATTTAGTACCAGTTTGCTGCAGCCATGCCTCCTAATAACAGGAGTACAATTGAATGCATCTCTGCAGGCACTTTTTGCTGAAGTGCACACTTTAATTCACATGCACACACATAATCTTAACTTTCATTATACAGTGTACTGTATGCACAATAACACTGTTTCTTCCTAGAGGACACCTGACTGCGGGTCCTTGAGGAGTTTTAATACAGATGGTGCAGTGTTGGTTTATTTTAGGATGTATTCCCATTCTGCACAGACAGAAAAGCTCCTTTCTGAATGGTGCCGGTAAAACAGTTGGAGATTGTTGAACTGTTGAAACATTAAAAGGGAATTACGTGATTTTATTTATATATTTATTTAAAATCACGAGAATGGATTTTTACCTTTTTTTTTCAATGCATTCCAGGCATACACGGCAAAAGTTTCAGTGTGCCATGTAGAAATTTGATCACCTACCACCCTACATACCCATATTTTCTGATGCCCTTGTCCTCTTTGTTGACTCACTACTAACACAGTGTGGCATCTCTCCTCTCCTGGAGGGCTTGACGTCGATAGGATCACACACTGTGCCCTTCAAAGACCCATCTGCTGCTGCTGTTGAGTTGTGTTTGTGGACTGTGTGTACGTGGTTCACAAGAAAGACGAGGCGTGGATATATATGGCAGATTTTGATTAACGTGAACACATTAATTGAACATAATGGTGTGATATTGCCAATGTTGCAGCTGGAAGGCATGGGGATATATTTAGACCCCAGTGTGATGATAATCATCACTGACTGGAGATGACACATTAGTGGTTACACAGGTCTGGCCCCACATGGCTGGTGGCATGACTGTGGAAGAAGGAAGGGTGTTTTTCAACAAAACATTAGCTTTTTAGTTGTGTTTCCAATGATTTATGTTGTTTGTGTCTCCATAGGTATTCCCTCCATTTCCTGGTACAGAGTGGGCTGTCTTATGGAGTGATGATCTTTGCTGGCCTGGAGCACATGCACAAGTAAGAACTAAGCTTATTTTTTAAATATCAACAGCTTTTTCTTTCTTTGATTTCTTTTTGTGTGATTGCATAGTTTCTCACAGTTTTTAGAACATCGGTTTGTATAAAGTACGTATGAGTACTGTACTACACCATCACTTCTGCATCAGACAATTACTGTATGTACCCTTTCTCAGCTGCAGGTCATGTGGCAACATGGTGCGTGGTGCATTCAAAGACAGTCAGACTAGTTTTATTGCGATACAGTGTTGTAGTGTGTGTTCTGACAATGTGGACCCAGTCTGTACAGCCAAAGCAGAAGTGAAACCTTTTTTTTTTTTTTAATCACTGTTTTAGATTTGAAAAATGTACTTTTTTGTTGGCCCTTTCTAAGTCGCCTCTAGCTTTTGCTTGTCTGTTCATAATTACTGCAAATAAGTAGGGTTGACACAGTTGGTAACTAATCGTGTAATCACAATTATATGAGATAATCACATTCATTGTTACAAACTTGTCATGATTTTTTGCATTCATTGATTTGAAAACAACTTGGTAAAAACAAACAAATGATTGTTTGTTTTTGCCCGATTTGAGGTTTATGACTGCAGGTGCATATGTTCCCCTCTTGGGAAGATCCTCTAAATAGATGTTAAAATCAGATTAATCACAGCTGCTTTAATGAAGAAAGATATATATATAGAGATATTTTGACCTCCAAGAATATTTTACAACTTATTTCTTTGTAGTTTAACTCTTTATAAATGTATTGTCCTTTAAGGTTGTCGTTCTGCCTTTTTGTCCATGAGAATCTAAGAACGGCCATTGTGGCCATTGCTTTCAGAGGTAAAATTGACTCAGCTCTCAGATGAAGGTGCAGCTTCAAGGGTCAGGGAGGAGGCCATTATGACTGGGCACTCTGACATGCTGATGTTTGCTGAGGCTGTTGAACCCACTGGAACAGATTTTTTGCATAGCAAATGGGTGCGTATGACAGAAACTGGTTGAGATTTAACCACAGCTCTGTGCCTTTCCCTCTGGCTGTACACATCCACCCAGCATTTAGCCTTAGACCCTTCATCTTTGAACTGCATCAGTAGTCATGGCTGTACTGTAGAACTACTAAACATGTTTTATACATTGATTGCATATTATTAATGTATAACTGAGTTGTCCTTTTTTATTTAACTGATAATACTATGAGTGGATATATGAGATATAAAATGTAGCTATACTTGCTTATTGAAGGCGATACTTTCGAATTGAATCAAACCTGTGACTTTAGACCTAACGCATCCATACATAAAGATATATCGGAATTCGTCCTGCCTAGTCGTCATGTACAATTTAAAACAAAATTATGTTAATCATTGTTTTGTTATGCCTCTCTGTGCCTGCAGACAGACAACTGTGAGAACAGAGAGGTAGAGCAGAGGTCTAACGTTGCTGTGAATGGACTTCAGTTCCGTTTACTCACATCTCTCTTCTACTCTGGATTCCCAGTCAGGCTTGGTCAAACTTTAACAAAAAACTCTGCCCAGTGCAGTCCAGCACACTGTTATTATGACTTCTCTTTTTCTGTTCCTCTACTCAGATGTCCAGGCCTTGGGGGAGGAAGGGGGAGGAAGGGTTGTGTTTGCTAAATATTACAGCTTTATGGAGCGGCAAAACATTACTTTTTTTTTTTCTTTTTTTTTTGGTTATCGCTGTTAATGGGGCTGTAGACTGACGAGAAGTGCTTTGTTTAGTGGTAGGCATCGTATTTCATCCCATTCACTCCTCCTGTCCTGGCCTTTTGCACTATTTGACAGCTCACCTGTTGGACGTGGTGAGTTGAGTGGGAATATTCTAGATGCTTCCTTTTGCTTTTCAAATGTGAACACAGCACTGCCTGCTGGTTGATGACATAGCAGTGAACTGTGAAATTTTTCGATTAGGTGGAACCAATGAGATGGGCTGTGACAGTAATGCAGTCATCTTCAAAAATGATACTGGCGCTCAAGAAGAGCCATGACAAAATGATGCAGACTTCTGAACAAAACAAGCAAGAATCTAACCTTCATAAAGCTTGAATGTTTACTCTTAAGTTATCATTGCACTTTATTTACTTTATTTTCTTCCTTGAAAGATAATATAATATTGGAATTATACCTTCAATATGAATCCATGTGAATTACTGCTTCACAGTTGCATCTGTGTGAGTAAATAAGCAATTTGCCTCAAGGCATTTCATGAGTACCCCGCTTAAGTCATGTTCAGACATTTTTTTCTTTTTTCATTGTAGTGTGCTTTTGTTTTCATTTCTTTATCCACAGTGTGTTTGTGTAGTGTGTGTACCTGCAGCTCCACCCGTCTACCACCCTCCCACAATGAGAGGCCTGCCTACTGAGCTTCCAGGCTCTGTCCAGTATGTTGAGTGAAAATGAAACACCCCCTCCAAGCTGTGAATTGCACCAACACAAATCAGATGATGATAAAGGCCGCATCCCTGCTGGGCTCGCTGCAGATATAGCTGGTGCAGCACATATAGCTCATATCCTCTCCGATAACTGCAGCAGTGGAGAGAGCTGAACTTTATGAAATGGTTTGGGCTGGTTGTAACGAGGGAGAGAACTTTTGTAGTTCGTCCATGGGTACTTTATGTTGCACAGTGAGGTGTTTAACCAAGTATATTGTTTGGTAGAGGAATTATTTTGTTTTCTTTTATTCAGTTGTTTAGTTTTTTTTTTAGATTTTAGATCTGTTGATTAGCATGGAGACTTAATTTAAAGGCAGATCAAATGTCTCTGTCTTCCATTGTTTTTGGAAAATATTATTTCTTTGATAAGACTGAACACAGTAGATAGCAATGCTGGCTAAATACAACTAAGTATTTCCTGTGTAGCAATATTAATTAGTTTCTCCTTTATTTAACCAAATGAAAACCTCCATTGAGATTAAAAAATCTCTTTTCCAAGATTGACCCTGCCAAGGAGGCAGTACAACCATAAGTTTATAATATACCACATAGACATTGACCATCAAACACAATAAGTAATCCATGAAAAATACATTGTAAATCATAAACGTATCCATGAAGCAGTTTGAACTCTGCACTGAATGCTTGATCTGTAAATAGGATTTCCAATACCAAGATCCTTCCATATGCACAGGATAATGTGCAAACCACTATGCCCTCGGACAAGATGCCAAGTGTGGGCTGGATACAAACAGAAATCTCAGAGTGCATAAAAGGGCTGCATAATGATTATCTCCTGTTTCCAGAGCTTTCTTTGCTTTCTCTGAGGGTTTTGTGATTAATTGCAGCGTGTGCTCTTAGTGTGCGTTTTGAGACAAAGCTCGTGAACACTGAGAATATAACCTCCTGGACAAATGTGAGCGCCTTTACTCAATTATGTTCTTGTAATTGCTCAGTGGGTCGTGATCAGGTGATGTCTTGGCTGCTTCGGATATAGTAGGCTCACAGATTCAAGAGGCCCTGTTGTGTCTTTTCGCAATCATCCATGTTGTATGGCAGCACAACCCTCCTATTGTTGGCAGCAGAACTAGAAAAGTTTTTGCTGCACCAGCAGCTTTGTATCGCTGACATTAGTACTGCTCTATCTTCAGCCTTCTGTTGAGAGGTTGCGTTGATGCCTTCCTCCACTACTGTGTCTCGTTAAGGTAGCCAGCTCTGCCTTTTCCATAGTTTTGCCCGTTGTAGAGGTAATAGCCTTTTCTGTTGTGTTGAGGGAAAATAAATCTAAAACTAAAATCATGGCGGCGCTCTGCCTAAAAGCCCTCATTGTGCTGGTAAATAACTGAGAACATATAGTTGGTGTCAACCCTTTAGAGTTTTTTGGGTATTTCAATTCTTTTTGTGATGTAATTTCCATTTTTTGGTTTTTCTTTTTGGATGAATACTCATAGTATTTTTCCCTCTTCTTTTTTCTCTGTACAGGTACTGTTTCATTGTGACACTTGGCTACCTTATACTGTGTCAGATTACCCGAGTCTACGTGTTCGACTACGGCATGTACTCTGCAGATTTTACAGGGTAAGCTACATTAACACCAAAAAACTTTGATATTAAATCACATATGAATGTAAAATAAGCTACAAAAAAAAGCTAAAATGCCATTAAAACTAAGAATGCTTAATAATAGCAGCCTAAGCTAAACAGTAACAATAATGTGCCACTCTGCTCAGCTGTGCCCTAAGGAGGACGTTGATAGCAACCATAGTTTTCTCGTAGTGGGTTCCCACTCCTCCAGACTGTCTGACAATTCAGACAGCCTGCACTCTCAGCAGGGTGGGGGTGGCTAGTTGCTAAGCAACCCAATGCAAACCCATGCAGCCTCTGTGAAGCCAAAGATTTTCCCTCTTTAGAGTCAGCTATGCCTCTGTTTTGCTTAAAAATGTAAAATTAACATGCTTTTTAAAAATATCATTGTGCCAAGGATGTATATTCAGGTAATATTGTTAGTCTGACCAATATCACACCTTTTAAAATGCATGTGAACATGTTTGTCTGACTGAAATTGTACAAAGTAAAAGTTCCTTAAACCAGACTAACACATCTGGATAAAAACAAAGTATCAGAAACCCTCTGCCAGCTTGTGTGCAAAAGTCACCATACTTACACATATAAATCTTTTTACCAGGAGAATATCTTGAATGATTTTTTCTTTACCATACAGTCATCGCTGCATCAGGCATACTTCTGTGAATAACTTGACTCCCCCCTATGTGCATGTATACTGGTACTTGTAAGGACAGTGGTCCAGTTAAATGGCCAGGTTGAGCTGTAAGTGTAACCAGTCTGTAAGTTATGGTGTGTGTATG
>JAPMNP010688753.1:0-16570 GCA_029874935.1 Atherina boyeri | reverse complement strand
TTCTAATAAACTTCACTTACAACTACAACTCAAGTCTGCGTTTGAGTCCCTGGCCCCGGAGATCCTGACAGGATCACACTAGCCAGAGAGAACGGTTTTGCATTTATATTCCATGTGTTGTTGTGGACGTTTTCATTGACTAGTAGTCATTTTCTGCCATTTAGCTGTTTCAACAAATTAAATATTTCATGGGGAGCTTTCTTACTTTAACGCAAACTTTAACAGCTTTGGCAAATTTACTACTTCTCATGGCTGGCTCCAAATCAACTGAGTACCTCCAACAGCTCCAAAAGCGATATGTTTTAATTATTTCCTCGTTCATTCTAAAAATGTTCACACGAGGGTTAAAAATGTGTTCTCTGGGTCTCCTTTCATCGTTTCGATGTCTCCTTCTGGCTACAATAACTGCTGCCATGCATGCGCAATAACGCATACAACCCGTTTGCACCTCCTTTTGACACGTGCTAAATATAGACGCAATTTTGATGAGCAAAACTGCTTTCAGGTTTGAGAAATCCCGTTGCGTGTGCTAAATTGATGCATATACATAATCTCCTCCCAACATGCGCAAAATTGCGTGTGAACGCCCCAGATTGCATATTCATCAGGGCAGACGTACTAACTGGATGTAGAGGTGCTATTTTGCACCCTTGACAGACGCAAACCTTAGGGAGCACTGTTATTGAATCACTTTGTACATTTTTTTGCGTGTGCAATCAGTTTGCATGCGTTTTACTACACGCAAACTTATAGTGAATCCGGCCCAATGTGTGAAAACAATGACAAATAACACTAAGCTTTTCTTTAGACAAAAATCCAGTTCACCAGCTGGCCCTGTCTTCTTGGCTTAGCAAGGGATAAAGTTGCTATTCTTCCTTCCAAAAACTGATTGGTTAAGGAATTAGTATTTGGCTAAACTCAAATTCTGAGAAAAAAAGTTTTCTTGTCATTCATTTAAAGATTTAATAGTGGCACATGATCATATCAACAAACTTATTTACTGTCAGCTTCAAGCTAACTAAACTTTATGTAGATTAAACTATTTGTTATAGTTGTATTCATGGTTTATTCTATAATTAGTCATATTCATACTCTGGTTTGGATAGTACTACTTCCTTTCATTGTTGAACTTATTTATTTTCTTGATATTTTAATTGCATGGCACAGCAGTGTAGTGATTTATGCTGTTGCCTCTCAGAAAGAATAACACAGCTAAGATCTCAGCTGAAGCTTTTCTGTGAGGAGTTTCCATCCTCACAGAATGAGGATGGAAACTCCTCATTAACAAATGTTAATCAGCATGCATATTACAGTTAATCAGCAGTAATATATACATGCTGACTAACTTGTGATTCCTTATTGACCCTAGGAGGGATTTTAAGTGTGCATGGTTGGTAGTCTCTCTATGTCTTTGTGTGATTGGCTGGTGACCAATCCAGTGTGTACCTCGACTTTCTTCCAGTAGCAGCTGGGATATATTTTACTCCCCCTCATGACCCTGAATAGGATATGCAGGTATGGAAAATAAATGAATGAATAGACAGACTGTAGTTTTGAGTGAGCTTGGTTGTTAGTCTCTGTGTTTACCCTGCGATGGACTGGTGATTGGTCCATAGTGTATCCCACCTCTTACCTTATGCAAGCTGCAAAATAATAATACATTTCTTATGGCTTTTAAGTGAGACTGCATTATCATTTTATTATGAATAAGTGAACTTCAACAGCCTGCAGTGATGGTACAGTGCACTGTGAAGTAAAATAGTTACTGAGGAGCTGATCCACCAAATATTCTCTCAGTGGTCTGCTCACCATCCCTTCTTTCCTAAAGATAATTTAAATAGTCTATTTTCCTTTTTCAAACTTGAAATCAATTGGATGCTTCTCCTCGCCTTACAAAGCCCTCTCTATTTGCTAACGTTGGGTAGAAGGGTTTATCTGTGTGGTCCAGCCTCTACTGCTCACTGAGAGATGTCTGGGCTGTGCCTCATCTCTTCCTTTCCGTCTCTCAGGCTCTTAAGACACACATGCTAGATCCACATACACATTGGGATGCAGCCAATCTTATTAGGGTTTAAGGCAGAAAAGTAAAGGAAAAGGGAGTTTTTAGAGTGGAAAAAGCTCTGTCAGACTGAAACAGTGAAGAATTTGTTAAATGGCAAAAGAACAGGAAATACTGATGGAAAAAATGGCTGATAGAATGCAAGAAGGCAGAAAAAAGGGTAAATATTTGATATAATGTAAAGAGAAGGAATAATATTTTTCTGTGCTTAATTTATTTTAGTGATAAAGGTCAACATGCCCAGACTGACTGCAGAAATTACTAACCAAGCATTTAGGTATATAGTTCCTCATCCTCTTCAATTAATCCCACATCTTTAGTATAAATCAATGGATTTGTCTTTTCCCTCAAACTGAATTAGAGTAACTTGAAATGAAATGAGCATCTGTCTACTTTGGCATAAAACAGCAGGTGGAAACACACAGCATATGATCCCACAATCACACACTGCCACGCACACACACATTCCACATTACAAATCTAACTTGTAAACTAATCTTTGGCCCAGACTGTAGACTAAAAGCCTGATGTAATGTGACACTCTGTCTCCATAATTAGTTTTATGAACCCTCCTCAGTGTGATTATCAAGGAGATGATTCATGGGGCTAAAGTAAAGTTGACTGTACCACAGAGGACCACGAAAAAGCCCTTTACCCCTAAATTGTCAGAGAAGAGGGTCCTTATGTGCTGAGGGTACCTTAACTGCCCTAAAGAAAGCTCTTCACTGTTTTATTACTACTTAACGTATTAAGCATGTTGAACTCAGCCAGGGTCTCATCCCTTGCAGCCTCTCCATCATTCCTGGTACAATTTCATGATTGAGTTAACAGCATTGGATTTCAGAGCATTCGTTTAGGAAAAGGCTTTTTGGGTTCTAAGTAAATTATGCCACTGAGCTAAATGATAGCTGGCAGCAATTAGCAGCTCTCTCTTGTATTTGGAACAAAGTTATTACATTCTTTTTCCTTCTTTAACATGATGCCCATTAAAGACTGCATCTTATGGCCTAAAGATCTAAAATACTGAAGCTTTTAGAATAATATTCACTAAGTTTGAGTCCTATTACAGTAAAGAAGTACCTATTTTTAGATGTGACCTCATGCATATGTTTTGATGTTACACTTTAATCTATTATTCACTCTGATTCAGGTTATTCTTACAACAGTTTTGGCTCAGCATTGTTTTAAAAAGAGAAAAACAAGGACATATTTGAAGAAAACTCACTCTATTACAGTTAGTGTTCCTCAAAACACAGCCACACTTGTCAGGGATACTCTAGGTCACATTGTGTCAGCACTCTCTCTAACCCCCCTTAGGACTTATTTTTTCCTCACCTACCTGTTTATTCCGGTTTAGATTTCTCACCTGTGCTTGTCACCTGGCATAACTCTCTACAGCTGGTCTTAGTTTTGTCACCTGCTCCACAATATAAATGAATAACTATTTGCCCTCCTTTTTTGCTGATATTAATACTGACAGTATCCAGGAGGATAGAGGAAGAGTCCATGCTAATTCATTTTCTTTTTTAGAAATAGTATTGATAAAACTAATACATTTTATTTATACGCACCTTTCAGGACACGCATGGTCATTGCATAAAAAAAGATCAAATAAAGAATACAGGGAAAGAAGTAAAAACCCAATAACATCTAATGAAATAGTGTTATATAGTTATTTCCTTTTCCACCCTTAAATAGAAATGTTGATGCTTTTGTAGTATTTTTGTTTTTCCAGAAGAGTCTATGTAGGTAGCTGGTCTGAGGGCACTTAGACACCAAACCTGCATAAATAACTGGTGACAATGATAGGCCTCCTGCTGTGTCTCCTTACATTGCTGTTGTCTCAACAAACAAATAACTCATGAACTCCGTGTAAAAAGCATTTCTAACTGCCTGATATGTTTATGCTTGACATAAACATGTGGCAATGATACCCACAGTGAAATGGAGCTGGATGCTTCCATAAATGTAAGGACAAATTAATCTAACCCTAAAAAAGACTAAAAGTAAGCTCAAACAATTATAATCAGAAATTGAATGACTGTATCATGGTTTGAAGTTTTGTATTTGTTCCATGTTGCTTTCCCGTCCCCTGAAGTTGTTTTTTTTTCTTTGGAATTTTACTGTTTTCTCAGTCAGAAAGGAACATTTTTGACTAGACTACAAAAGGCACATGAAGAGAAAAACAAAATTGCTAATGTTTTTTTTCTTTTTTTAATTGGTAGTCTCTCTGTTGTTACAACATAATTATAAACACATTCCACTTGGTCATTTTTTTTCTTTTTTCAAGAGGCCATGATATTTCACATGTTTTTGTGAGATCAGGTGTCAGTTCACTGCCTGTAAAACAAGCCCATCGGTTATATAAAGACAAGGTCCCAAACCACTGGGGACCCCAAAAAATAAACCCAACAACTTTAAAATAAGCATTTATGCTATGCCACTTGGTTCACTGAACCATGATCGTGTCTTGTAATCTCCTGTTATTCTTAGATCTGACCATCTTTACACCATGTGTAAATAGGATTTTGATTAACACCATAATGTCTTATTCCATTCACTAATACATTTTTATTGCAAATAATCCTTTTAGCTGTTATGTCAATTGTTTTAGACTTTTATTATGTTAGACTGTATTTTTTTTTAATTCTCTGTGTAAAGCACTTTGAGTTGTAGTTGTGCTTGAAAGGTGCAATATAAATAAATGACTTGCTTACTTACCATCTACCACTAACTCAGTCACATGGTTAATTCCTGATTGTTTCATTCATGTGAGGAAAGTAAAAGCTGTGTGTATATCATCAATGAGATATGATTATGACTACAGCATATGAGAAATAGCACTGGTGTTGCTCTTCTGTATTGCTAATTAGCAGTGAGGCAAAGTTATGTTCAATTCCACTGGAGATTTCTGCTGTGGAGCGTGGGGAACATACAGTATAGGAGCTACTTAGGCTAATCAATCTGGATATTATATCTTTTGGTTTTCAGAAAGATTTGTTTGGGGAGATGTTGGTTTATGCAGTTCTGAAAATTGCTCAATTCAGTGGTAAAAAAAAATACCAGATTGACCTGTAAAGATAAATGAATTGTCAAAATTAGACTATTGTTGAGAGTTGAGCAGTGGTGCACTTTTTATAGCTTTTCCATGATCTGTAAGAACATTTGGAAGCGCAGTGTGACAGTCTGCACATCAACAAGCATGGACTTTGAAATGGTCTGTTATTTTAGAAATTATGATTTATTTTTTTTTAGGTGAGGAAAACATGCTGGTTAATAAATTAGGAATACATGTTATATACAGTATTGTAAGTAGAATAATGTTTGAAAAAAAACTAATTGGGAATTATTTGAGAATTCCTTTTCTATGCGCCTACGTACATTCTGGCAGCGATTTCTTCACAATGCTTGTTTATTTTGCTTCCACATTCTTAAGTCATGCAAGACTGTAACTAATTAGGTGTAAATTATGTCATTATAATGACACACTGTTTCATACATCCATAAAAATGTGCACAGGGGGGTTCGTTTTCAAATGACAGTTCAAAATGTTAGTAGGATTATAGCTTGGCTTGCTAACCTGGCAGAGTCTGCACTGGACCTAATTTTTGTATAAATCTTTAAAGAAGCTCCATAAAGAACTATTTGACAGCTGTCATCTTTGGTTTTGCAGGCTTTCTTATGTGCACACCATCACGAAACTGCTATCAGTGAAGAATAGCACTATTATTTCAATTCTCTAGAAATACATGCAAGTCAATCAATATTTTACATTCAGAATATTTTCATCAAATGAAATTTGATATAATATCAAATATATAGAAAAAATAAATAAAATAAATTGTACAATGTTTTTTATTCAATTTAAAGATGTAGTCAATACAATGGCTACCAATCAATCTAACATGTCTTAGATAGACATAGATAGGTTTGGCTGGGACTAATGTCTGGACCTGGATCAGGCTGGTTGTTAGTGTTGTTTTTCTTTTGCTAATTTGATTGTAATTGTTCCTCTTCAAATTCACTATTTATGAGAATTTTTAAGCAATCTTTTTTTAAATGCACTTTAAATGCACTTTCATAAATCCAATACCATCCTCAATATTGGCTTTTGTTTTGCGTTCAGAACTAACATCACTCCTAAAATGAGTGGCAGCGTGTTCGTCATCCAAGATTAAACAGAAGAGCTTCTGTTTAAGTCAGTTTTTTTTTCTCTCACACCGTCTCTCTCTCTCTCTCTCTCTCTCTCTCTCTCTCTCGCTTCCTTTCCTCGGGTCTCTCCATCTCACTGCCCCCCATGCTGGGGCCCAATAAATAAACCATGAAAGGTTAACTGGCACCTGGCTATAGCCTATGAGAACACTGGCCTCTTTCTGTCCATGCATGGGAGCAGATGAACTACTTTAACCCTACAGCGTAAAGTGTATTGAAGAAGCATGTGGGTGGAAGAACTCCCCGTGCTGCATTAGAGGTGTTAGATTTTGATATGTAAGAGCTGACTGTCCCTTTCCTGCTTCCTGCAATCAAGGGATTTTTGGCAAGATGCTAACAGCACTGAATAGGTTGGTCATTTAATGCTCAATGCTGAAACACTCACTTGGATGGACATCTGTCTGTTTTTTTCTTTTCATTCATTGAGTCTCTTGATATCAGGCATGGTGAATTATCTTTGTAAACTAGGCTTGCCAATGCTGATGATTTTTTTTAAGTGTGTTTTCTTGTTATGCATATGTTTTTTATACTCTTTCTCTCCTGTCTACTTGTCTCTGCAGGTGTATTAAATGTGTTTCCTTCTCCACAGGTGTCTTTCTTCCTGTTCATTGTATTTGTGGTTTACACCATGCTGCCATTCTCTATGCGGGAAGCCATTATTGCCAGTGTGCTGACCTCCGCCTCTCACACCATTGTGTTGAGTATCTGCCTAGTCGCCACAGCTGATCACATGGAGCCGGTAGTGTGGCAGGTAAGGAGATCAGATTTAAGCATTGGTTAATGGTATCAAGCACATTAATGTATGAAAGAACAAACATTGAATCCACTCCGAAGCAGTCCTTACACACAATTTCAAAAGATGAAATTGTACATGTTGATAAGTATGTATGACATGAGGAGAATGTTTTTTTTTTTTTTGTAAAAAGCAAACGGATCAGTGAATGCGTTTAAAGTAGAACACAGCAAATATGAAAGATTAAAATTTCCGATGTTGAAATAATTTTCCTCGAAAATAGTGTTTTTTGCTCTGATTTGAGGTGAAAGAACGAAACAAGAGTTTAAACAACTCTATCAAAAGAGTTAACTTAACTCTTTGTAGAGAGGGACCAAATGTTATCCAAAATAGAATAAAACTTTCCTCAATTTGAGTAAATTTTACTCTTGTAATTTTACTGTGTAGTTACCGCACATTGACCCATATAATATGGCATGAAAATCAACTTGATAACTAGAATGGGGAAACTCTTCTGGAATCTTCAAATTAACAAACTGAACCTTTGAATGGATTAGTGAAATTTGTAAGGAGGAGTTGGGACTTATTACAGTAGTTGGCTTGAGATAGGAACCTCCTTGATTAATTCGGTAACTGTTTTATTCATTCATTTAATCAACATTCAATGCAGAAGTCTTTACCTTTTACCTTTTTAAGAAACCAGAAATGAATAAAGAATAACATCAATAAGCAATCTTGACTATTTTTCACTTGTTGTTTTCATAGTTATTATATATTGTAATAATCATTACACAGTAACTGATCTCATATCTCCAGTTTCCAGTAACCCCAGCACAAGTAGAGCACATGTTACTTGTTATTATGCAAATGAGAAAATATGGGCATTTCTATTCATTTCAGCTACAGTCTGTATTTTTAGCAAACAAATGTGACCTTTAAACTAAAACTAATTTAGCGTAGCAGGTGAAGGATAGAAATTCTAATGTGTGTGTGTTTTTACATTTTATTAAAAGGTCACTTTCTTTCCAGCAGTTTTGCTATTTGTGTGCAAACTATTCAGGCATCTGGCATATGCTGATAAATACAAAGACATAACAATATTCAGGAACTAACTGTCAGGGCAAATAAACTTCAAATAATTTGATTCTTTGTCCCATCCACTTAAGTTTTCACAAACATTTGCAGTTGCTTCTGTGAGCTGAGCTCTGTTGTAATGACCTGGTTTTTGGTCCCAGTCTACTTTTGTTCATGTAGAAGTGTGGGATGTGAATACTGGCATCTGGACAACCTGGAGCTAGATGTTCACTGGTCACTGTCTGTCACCTCAGCTCAGTTTGCCTGTGAGGAAAACTCCATTGGCAGCAAAGAGTGTCCTTTTTAAGAGATTTTTTTGTAAAATGAGAGCATTAAGTGGGTGTTAAGAAATATTTGTGCTCTTCAGTCTGACTCAATTATGTAATTAATTGTTTCCATCATTAGTATATTTCTTTTCAAAGCAGATTATCCGGACACATGTCTGTTAATAAAGATGAAAAGTGTAATATTCATATTGCTCCGGTCTATTTTTTAATATGAAAATCCCCCGTAATTTTCCATGGCTTTTCAAATGGATTATATGTTTTCTATATTTTTTCCCCCCCTGACTCAACCCAGTTTATTTGCCTACACTGGAGGTCCTTGGGGTGGAAAAATATGAAAAATTTAAAATAAAGAAATAAGAAAAATCCAAATCATGTGGATTAGATACCTGAGAAAGCGACAGTATTCGATTAAACTCAAACACCAGAAAGTGCAATGGAGAAAAATGTCAGTTTCACCTTGCAACTCGTTATTGATTCAGAAAAAAGTGATCCTTCTCAGTTATGTTTCATGTTTTAGTGTGTAGTGGTGTATTTTACTGTAGAGACTTTGTCCCCTGCTTGTACTGCTCTTTGTATCTTATTATTGTAGTGCTCTGGATATTATTCAGCTGTTTTGGCCTGCGAATGTGCCAGTGACAGGGTGAGGAATGTAAAACGTATCAATCAATTAAATTAGTTTTGTCTCTTCCCTGTGTGCTTCACACATATAAAGGCTCACTCATGAGAGTGTGGACTTAATTATAAATAAAACCCAACAAGATAGTTGGAATGTACAAACAGATGCTTGTGTCTGAGCACACAGTGCTTAATCAGTCACAATTTTAATAATAATAATAATAATAATTTAAACATCAGTCACAGGGGTAGGGGTGGGCGATATAGCCAAAAAATTATATTAATGTTCAACTGCTATATCATAATAACAATATCACAGAAGATATTGATGTCTTTGGCTCCACAAAAAGTCACAGACTCGGTAGAATCCTTCTACCATTTGCCCGACCTGGCATTTTAAATAAACAAAAACCCATTTGGGATAGCTGCACGAGGCCCAGTGTACTGTTGAAATAAGTATCCCTGCTTATTTCAACAGTACACCACCAGCCAGCTGCGAGAGCTGTAGGACGCGGGAGGTGTCTACGATAGCGCAGCTTCTCATTGACAATAACAACGATACCTGCTTTCACGTCAGTCTCCATTAGTCTCCAATAACACCCGAAAAAAAATCACTAGATTTGTTGCTAATCACTTTTTTTAAAAGAGTCCATTGAGCTAAGTTAGCAATGATGGCAGATCCACTTCCGGTATTTGTCCTGATTCAACTTTGGAAGTGGCAGAAGAGCAAATTATTGCAAAATAATTTTAATTAGAAGGGATTTTTTATATATCTTTCTATTGCTGTTTTTTATTGTTTTGAAGCTGAAATCAACATTGTATATGTTGCACAGCCACTCTCTGTTTTACTCTGCCATGTTTACTTGTATACTCGTGAAGCTGTGCAGACCTGAAAATGAATCATTAATCCTCCAATAAAAACAAATAATTCTGGCCCGAATACATCAAAACAAGCCCATACCATGTTACAACCACCATTACTTTTGTAGAAGCGTTGAGGTTCATAAGCTGGAATGCATTATAATGTATTGCATTCTCCTATCATACACTTACAAATTTAATATAAACATAAAAGCTGTATTTTGTCTAATCTGTAAATTTTCTTATCAATGTGATAGTAAGCAAACTGGAAAGTATTAGCTTTCCCATTGCAGTCCTTGTACAGTAGTTGCCCATTGTTTTTTTTCCTGTACTTATAAACATTGACACTGGAAAATGTAAGAAAGGCCATTGGTTGCATTATTATTTGCACACTTTGCCACTGGACTTGTCTTTTTTAGTCAACCGCTACAAGTATGTGTAGCGAATGTAATGCTTTTCTTCAATTCCTGCCATTTGTATAGAATTTTTTCAGACCAAGATTGGAAAAGTCAAAACTTTTGAAAGTTGGTTTTGTTGGTCTTATTCAGTCTGGTGAGCATTAAGAACAGTTTTTAATGTTCTTAATAATCTCCTGTGTTTTTGTCATGATACCCTATCTAAAGTTATGTGCTGTGTAGATAGGAATTCTCTAAAAAAACAACAAAAAAAAAACAAGAAGAAAGAAGAAAAGTCCCTCGGTCACATTGAGGTTTTTTCCATTTGCATGCAGATGAATTGCTAGTAATCCCAGGGGTCCATATACACATTTCCTATTCACAGATCTGTGATATTGGATTCTGCTCTCAGTAAATAAATGATTAGCTATATCACTTTTTTCCTGTGGGTAAAAGTTGTCTGCATTGCTGGATGTCCTGTGGGTATTGATAAATTCCTCTTTAATTTGTTTCCATAAAGTGGTTTGCATATTTTTTTAATTTTATCATCAGTTGTGATTGTTGTTTTGGATTCCTTTATCATTCCCTCTGTGTGATAACTACATTTATTGATTCCTATAATTACTTATTTTCTCGTGCAAGATTTTCATCCTGAGTGAATTCCAGGCTCACTTTTGCAGCACTTTCATCAATGTGATTCTTTGTTTGTGTTTTTTTTATTATGTGCAACAAATTAAGAGCTGCTCTGGTTGGCAATGGCAAGACTCTTACTAACTATTTTGATATCATGCAAGCAGTTAGGTGTCACAACAGAACAAGATTATACCATCACATTTAAAAGCAGTGGATGCCCTGTTATAGACACAGTGATACACTCTGCAGGTGGAGAGGAGCATAGAGAATGAGTATGTAGACAGCAGAGATAAATATGAGTGAGAAGTGAAAATGCAACAACGTCTGAACACTTTTTAATAACACAGACAACACAAAGGCAGAATGTAGAATTTGTAAGATAAAGGATATATGGTCTACAGACAACCTTCACACGCATATTGGAGTTTATACTGAAAATCAAATTTGGTAGTTTTTTGAGCCGGATGAAATGATATTAATGTCTGAAAAGAACCAAAGTTTCTCTTGCTATGGTGACAATGCATAAGAAAGCCTGACTTAAACAAAGAAAGTTTAGGACCACTAGTGTGGTACCCATTATTTCTGGAGTTAAGGACTTGTTGAGCAATTTTCATCCAAGTGCAGTGTGATCATACACTCTACTCTAAAGGCTGTTGTTGGTTTATATTCTTATCCTGGACCTCGGTCCTTGATCTTCTTGACAACATCACAAAAGCTGTGAGAGAGGGATCTTATGATTAGCTAGGGGCCACTTGTAGTGCCTCTCAGGCAAGTTATTGATAGGATTTTTGGCTAACAGACTATTCTGACAGATTAAAATGAAATAATAGCTTCTAAATGCTTTTAAGTATATACAAAAACAAAATCTGTTTTTATAATAAATGTGTCTTGCTTCTAAGTCAGAAAATTAACATATGTTGAACTTTGAAATATTGAAATTTTATCCAAATGGTTCTAAATTGTACTTATATGTTTAAAATGATACATTTATGTAAATGTAATGTTTTTTGTAAAATCGCATCTTCTACTCTTGGAAAAACCTTTATTTGCATACTGTGGTAATCACTGTTGAGTGCTAAAATCAATAATTCATCACAGGTCTCACTATTTATGTTTTATCTGACAGAATTCCACTTTAACTGACTCATAGTGATAACTGCTGTTGAATATTACATGTTACGTTGTGAAGGGCTTTGTTTTAATGAAATAAGGGATTTTTGTTTCACTGCAGTTTCATTGCTTTATTAACATTTTTCGAGATATATTTGTGCAATGTAAATTCACTGCTGTTTATTTGTCTTTGTTGTCTGCTTTTTATTGTGATAATGAAATCACAACCACTAGACACATTACTACAAGTCAATAAAACTTGTCCTCTCATATCAGATATTTATGTCTTCCTACACATGGTGGTAAAATTACAGCAGTGGTAACCTTTATTGTTGTCTGATTTCTGTAATTCCAGAAAACCTTGAGGGCCCTGCTGTTATCTGTAATTGGATACCAGTGCGTTGTAGATAATTCACGCCGCCAGGATATTCACTCAGGTGACCTTTGAAATGGTCAGAAGACTTGCACCTTGTTTAACAGTAGCCAGATAATAAAGCAAAATATGTTAAACTTGACATAATCTGCTTGGCAGTTGGGAAAAAAGGCAACTTTTTAAATGTGCTCGAAGACCTCCGTTGTTAAAGAATAAAAGTGTGACCATGACAAGTATTGCAAGTTTGTAATGGTCAGTATATTACATTTTATATAATTCTTATATTTTTTATGCAGCAGTTTTTGCTGCCTAAACTAAGTAACCAAGCTCTGTGTGTGCTTATCAGGTGTAATTGATGGAAATCTGAATAAATGGGCATATGAATACAATGATTAGATACAATGATAGCTTGGTGTAATCTATGGTGAATCTCTGCAGTATTTTGTAAAAAAAAAAAGTGTGTTGCTGAAAACCTTTTTTAGAAAACATCTTACAAAGGCCCCAGTGCATCTTTTTTTTTTTTTTTTTTGCATTTGCTTTTCAGTTATTCAGGGTACTTAAATGAACTCTGAGCCCTCTGAACACTATTCTGCAGAACAACATGTTTTATCAGTCATCCAATTGAAAATATATGATTAAGAACAAAACCAGTCTTTTGAGAATTATGCTTTTCAATTTGGAAGAAACAGCTCTGGTTTTCTCTTTTTCTTTTCTTTTTTTAATGTTTAGAAATGTGCAAAGCAGACATAATAAATTCACTGGACTGAAATAGGGGACATCTGCCCCAGATACAGTGAATAGACATGAACATAAGCCCCAGCCAGCAGACCACACTCAAGTACTTGGCCTCTGGCCCTGGTGTTTGCTTTTGTCAAATATAAAGGCAAGGCAGGTACATTGATGGTGTATTCAGTGTTTAATATGTTTAAATTTGATATAGAGCAGCTCTGTCATTAAGGACACTATATGTTGTATAATGCTTTTTACTTTTTTTATTGATGGTTCTGAAATGTTTAATGGGTATTGCATGACATTATCCAGTTATTAAAGGAAGAACAGTAGGAAATGTCATGTGTGGGTGGTTCCCATAAGTATTGTGTATTTCATTTTTTATTTCTGTCTGTCTTGGCTGGTTTGGAGATGTTATATAGAAAACCTTAATAGTTTAGAATTACCTTTGTATTCTGTAATGGAAATTGTTAACTTAGCAGTGTTTTTCTTGAATTTCTTATTTTAGTTCTGCAGATACACTGCAAAACAAAACAAAACCAATGAAGGTACAAGATGGTATATTGGTGCTGTTCACTGAAAGAGAGGCAGATGTTCTACAGTTTATACTTTGGCTACAAATGTAGCCGTGTATTTCAAACCAAAATGATGATTTGAAAAAGATTACTTCTGATGCTGCATAAACTTCTAAACATAAACATAAACATGCTATCTTTTGGGACACAACAAGCTAAAATGTGGAGTAGAAGTATGTAGCAAAATAGTCTGTACAATCTGTTAGTTTACATCAAAGCATCTTTTTAAAATAGCTTTTTGACACATTCTTAAGAAAGCTTGAACTATATTGGACACAAAAAAATTCAAGAGATCGTGAGCTGATTTAATGATAGCACTGTTTTCTTAATTTTTTTTATCTTTATGGTCTTCTGGTTTCCCTTCTTTAAACAATGCATGGACTACAATTCATACGAGCTGGGAGATGGACACGGTACTTAGAGTGTGTTCAGATGTTCTTTTCACTTGTTTGTTTTTTTAGACACTGGTGGCAACATGAAGAGATGGAGCAGGGGGCTTTTTATTGCCATCAGTTCTTGATGTTGGTTTTAGAGCCTTAAAAGAATGCTTGTGGAACAGAGATCCAGAAATGAGCAGCACAGATAAAATCTCTCAACATCATGGTAGACAAGTGGTCTATGATTGGCGGCAGGATGAAGATCTGAGGGTACAGGTGAATGTGTAAACAAAAAGGAATTCAGGAAGCTATCAACAGGAAGCAAGTGACATTCTGGAGAATAGAGATATAGATGAGAATGACAGTTTCTTTTAGATGAAAGCAACTGTTGTTAATAATCTTATTATGAAAATATGCACACTGAATATTATTTTTGAGGATGACACCAATATTTTTCACCTAATGAGAAGCATGGGCATTATAGTTGTGCATAATGAGAAACTCCTGAGTTTAGCTGGTGTAGATTAAGTGCTAATGAGAAGAGCATCTTTAGTTTGATCAGCCAAATTTATGGAAGAAACATAAGGCCAGGTGGTAATTTATATTATGAAATAAGAAGGGGAAAAGGGTTAGAGTGGAAGAGGGCTTGAAGGACAGGTAGAGCTCAGTATTGACCACATGGCAATGGAAACACTAAATTGTCACAGTTTATGTCCGAGATTTAACAAATGAATGATCTTGTTGGCTGTCTTCAGATTTCTGCAGAAATATTACTATTTGCATTTTCAGGCAAAACACAACATGTCTACTAATTGCATGTATTATGCAAAAGGAGATTCTCTGACTGCAGAATATATGGTTTGCAATCAATGTTACCATGGTTCACCAACCTAAGGAAAAGCTGCGGTCATCCATGTCAGTAGTCTTTATAGCTGTCTCCTCATTTAGAATCGATCTCACAGAATTGGAATCTTCTCTAGAGAGATGCATGAACACTTCCATGTTTGGCTGTGGGTATTTTAGGCTTGTATCAGCTGCAGGCTACCTTTTGTCTTTTGTGATGTTGACAACCAGTGGCACACGCTTAGATGTTTTTTCTGTTTGTGTAACGTCTGATTCTCACAACCAGAGGACAAATCTTTCAGTCAACAGCTCAGACACTGCAGTGGTAAGATATGCATCCCCATTTGTTGGTGTAGATCTAAGTTAGTTAAAAACACATGCTACACCAGAAAAGTGTGTCAGTACCCAACCCCAACTATGATACAGAAAAAATTGCCATAGGAAATAGATTATGCTGTCCTTCATGTTCTTTGCAATCTGACTGAGGATCATTTTATTCAAACAAATGTGAAGAATAGTTCCCTTTTTTTATCAATGGATTGCTTCAAAAGCAATCAGGAGTTGTATAATTTGTAGCTTGTTATGTTGATCATTGTCTATAAATCACATTCACAGTTCACTCTTCAGACTGAAACAGTGAGCAGTTGCAGAAAGCTTGCTCAGACAGGGACACAGCTGAGCAAGCTCATCATGATGTAATTCCAGCGACTCCTGTCCTACCATTACATGGAGCAGGGAGCAATGCACGTGAATGACATGACAAAGCAACCTGTGCCATTTTTAGTACACCAGTCAGACAGTATTACCTCTTAAACCACAGGGATGAACTTGGCAGAAAGGCTCGACAGATGACTCACAGCTACATCTCTTCCAGCCAGGTCTGAATATCAGGCTGCTTGTGCGCTCAAGACTCCAATATACAGATGGTGGAACCACTTATCAAGTAATCTGTTTGGTGTTATGTATATGGTCCCATCATCTCAATCATTTGAACACAAAAAGTCCTGCTCATTTTAGATGATGTAGTTCAAATTTTACTTCAGTATTTGCAAAATAGCATAGTGAATGTTGAACATTGTACTACCTTAGTGAAGCAGTGTTCAACTACATTCTGCATATGTAGCATCAGTGTGGAATATGTCAGTCTTTATGTGGCTGCAGCAGATAAGAGGAAAGAAAAGGAGACTCTAGCATTAATAAAGACAAGTGACACATTAAGCAGCTGGGTGATCAGAAAACCACCAGAACAGTTTATACATGTCCCAGGAACTTATCTTGGACAGGTCCAAGATATTTACACACATTGTAATAATTACACATCAACACTACACCCACTCGTTATTCTGCAAAAAAAAAACAATAAGGATAATTAATGGGGCTAGCTATCTCGCACACACTAATTTTCTTTTTATAGGATCCAAATTATTAAAATTCAATGATCTGGTGAAACTACAAACAGTACAAATTATTTTTAGGGCAAAAAGCAATAGCTCATCTACAAATGTACAGAAGTTATTTACACAGAGGTAGGGAGAGTATAGTTTAAAAGGGAACTTTTATTTCAAAGTACCAATTGTCCCAAGTAGGAGGAAAAGCTTTTGTGTTTCGGTGCAAGGGTTTAAACTGTGGAATAGCTTAAGGAAGGAGCTAAAAGAAAGTCAATGTATTCATCACTTTCGGAGGAGAGTTAGAGA
>JAPMNP010688714.1:0-10189 GCA_029874935.1 Atherina boyeri | reverse complement strand
GGAAAATTTAAACTTGAAGATGCAATGAAATATATTCTCAACCACAGACAAGGTAAAAAAAGACTAAATTGGTGTTTTATTGAGGGTAAACAGAGCCATGCTGCGGTGACTCAGCTGCTTTTATTCAGATTTTTGGAGCAGTTTATACTAGATTTCATTGCTCTCCTATAAAGGATAAAGCTTGATAATAAATCCATTATCATATCATGATGTAGACAGGGCATCAAAGAAAGGAAAACATGTTAAAAAAAAGAAATCGCAAAACAATTTACAGGGTTTTGTTTTGACAAAATCATGATGACAGAAACAACTATTTGAAAAGATCAAGTCAGACTTTGCAAAGACTAGCTTTTTCCTCGATCTGCATCATATTTCAACTTTCTATGAAGCAGTGTTTTCAAAATGTTTTTTTTTTTTTTTTAACCTACTACACTACAATTTCCCTTTGGGATTAATTAAGTGTTTTTTCATTTAATTTCACTTGCCTTTTACAATTGACTTATTAATGTAGCTAATTCCATTTATTCAGTCTATGTACTTGGATTGCAATTATTCCTTTTCCAGGAAACCAAATTCCTGTTTGTAGTAGGATTTCCAATGCTATGCAGGGATTAGCACTATGTATAAGAAGACAAACTGATTTGTTATGAAATGTTGAATACAGAAACGTCAAAATTTCTGTGTGTGTGTGGAAGCACAAACAGTTGTGGATTAGTGCATTAAAAGGAGCTCTGTGTAGTAGCGATACAGATACCATGGTCAGCATTAGTTAGTAGTCTTGTGGTTTATAAACTAAGCTTGAAAGCTTTTCAAGAAGCCAGTGACCTGATTATGAGGCCAAATACAAGCTGAAACTCTTGAGATTCCTGAACATTACCCAGTGTAATCTGTATAATGTTGACAGCACACATCATCTACCAGCTGGTACAAATATGTTGTGGCTGTGCTTTTTTCTATGAAATTTTGTTCAATCAATCAAAGCTTTATTCTTATAGCACTTTTCATACAATGAAATGTTGCACAAAGTGCTTCACAACATTAAAATAGCATAAAAAAGTATTACACATGAAAGAATCAGGTCAAAGTATTGAATGTATTTGCAATGAACATATGAAATGTAGATAAACTTTTAAATGTTCATTGAAACTGTCAGCAGAGGCCGCTGTTGGCTAACCAGTAGGAAGTTGTAATGCACCTTGCACATCAGTATAAGCGCATAAAAATGAAATGTCGACAAAGTCAGATGAGCTATATCATAGTTAAATCAATTTCATAATAAATGAACATTCTTACATTTTTACAGACTGTATAATGATGTTGTGAGTAAGAATATAAATTGTGAAAGTAATGCAAAAGACTTTTATCATCAATGGTTCATAGCACATTTTAAAAGTTTCAGAGAATCCAGTGACTTTTTCTTGTATGTAAAGATTATACAGAGCCATTTGGGGATGGCCTTCATCAAGAACCAATCAGGCAAACATTTCACCTGTAAAACTACAGCAGTTGGTTTACTCAGTCCCCAAATACCTAAGCTCCTTTTCCACTAGTACCTACCCAACTCTACTCTACATGGTTTAGGTGGTTTTCCATTACAATTGAGAATCCCCTGATGTGGGTGGGATCCCTGTAGCAAGGCGTCTCGGATGTTCTGCGATGTCATTTGTACACACAACACAATAGATACATGAGTGGCTTTAAGGAAAATCCATAGATATAGATTTTTACTCTTTCAAAGACATGAAATTAGATTTGATACTGAAAGAAAAACCTGTAGAATTTTTAGTTAATGACATTATAGTTTTAACAAACTTGTATTTCCATAAATGCTTTTTTACTAAATCTCTCCATCATGGGAGGCTTTTAAAAATGAACTAGGATTGTTTTATAGAAGCTTAAGATTGATTTAAAAATGGCAATGCTACAATGCACTTGTTTCTAAATATGACTCATGCCCTTTTTATTTTATTCATTTAGCATAGTAGTTGTTTTTTTTTTAACCTATTTATTTTGTTCAATGATGTTTTTGATGATATTGTGTTTTGATAAAACACAGTGGTAAACACCCATCAGCTTTAAGGACTGAAATTGGCACTTTTTTTTTGTAAGGGTATCGAAATGTGATTTTTTTGTTTGGATAATAACTAAAAAAGAATATTTCCCTGGCATTTTAGCAGATCAGTTGATCTTCAACATATTATGCTTGTACAAACCGACTCTGAAGGATAGATAAGTAATCATGCGTTTTGATTTTACACACGATTTGTACCACCCTGTTCCTAATGTTTATACATCTGCTGTATAAAAGGCCCTTTTTAAACCTTTTTTAAAGCGCTATATCTGTGAAATGTCAAAAACTGTTTTTGTGCTTCTTTTTCCTCTCAGCCTAGAGCGGCAAGAGTCAGTTGCCACAACAGAAGCCCGTTTGAGAATGGAAGGAGTTGAACTTAAGGAAGAGTGGCAGGATGAGGATTTTCCAAGGTATTCTATCACACATGCTTTACAGCTTTGTTACATGTGTATGCGTTTCCTAAAAGCTTATGAACTCTGCACATATTTAAGGCAAAATTACTCTCTGACCAAACATTAGGCCCCTCCCAGAAGAAGAGGAGCTTGAAGATGATCTTTTTGCTGGAAGCTCTGAGGAGGAAGATCCTGGTAATCAATACATTAGTTTCACACTGCTACTCTGTACATTACTGCCTCTGCTGAGAAGGTTATTAAAGTTCTTTATTTTTTCTGTTTTTTCAATGTACTCTTACAATTCACATGAACATGGATTAAGAAAAACTTTGGTTGTTCTTGATATTTATCTTTACCCATGTTAGCACATTTATTAAGTTTAGCCAAAACTGAGATGATAGCTTAGTTGTGTTGAGAGGAGTCATTTGCTCAAATCTTCTCAGGTAGTGATTGCTAAGCCTCAGTGGAGCGATGGTTGAATGAAAACACTAAAAGTTACACTTGGTTTGTGACTGAGATTACTAAAGCCTCATATTAGATTTGGCAAACATTTATCCTGCAAACAAGATTTATTTTTTTTCATACAACCTCAGAATAACTGAATGAGTTGCTGTCTATCCTAGACTATGCAATGAACCATGGAAAGAGGGTGAAGAAAAAACTTGCTGCTCCTGAAATTAGTCTAACACTTGACCGCAGTGAAGGTTCTGTTCTCTCTGATGAGCTGGAGGAAAGCACAGAGCTGGATCTTGATGACATGGACACACCCTCTGACAGCAATGAGTTTGAATGGGAAGGTAAGGGATTTATGTCTTGTGAAAACAATGGATCAACTTGGCTTTAGCATGTAGACTTAATGTTTCAGCTGTGTTTCTTTCAGCAAGCAATTATTACAGAGATTAAACTTTACACTATATTATGATGATGATAATGAGGGTAAGTCCAAAGAAACATTTCACTCTGGATGTATTTAAGAGGTTATGCAAGGAATGTAATGGCCAGCTTTTAGAAGAGAAGCAGGCTTGTCTTTTATTTCCTGGCCCTTGTCCCCATGGGCATTTTCTTTCCTAAATTTGACAGGTTTGCTATGGCAGCTTGCTGCCTCAAGTATGTTTAAAATGTGCTTTGTTGTTTTTTGTGTTTCCGCTCTGCTGCCTTCCTCTTTTTCACTTGGAAGAATTGTTTCCCTTGTCTGCCTGGGAACAGGCTACAAGCCAGCAACAGGTTTCTCACTTCCTTGTGGTAAGGTCTCTTGGACAGCCCCATTTTTTTTCCCCCTGCAAACCACGAGTCAATCAACCCCTGTCATGCTGATTGTAATTTCAGTTGTTCAAACAAAATATTTTTTTCCTCACGTTACTATTCCTTCCATTTTCACTTCATATTTTGCTTGTGTAAATTTTCTTTGCTTTCAAATGATCTTTCTTTTGTTTGTTTTTTTTAGATGGCAGTCCATTTTATCTCCCTGAAATTTGTTTTAATAACAGATATTAGCCAGTATATCATATGTTCTATCGGAATTATAGTGTTTCAGTGTCTCTAATTTAAAAACCGTATGACACTGAATAAAGCAGAATCAGAAAACAGTTCACACCTTCGATATAATGACTTTGTTACAACTGCTCGTAACATTTGGGAAAAGGAAAAATGTGTCTTTTACCCAAGACATATATTTGGCTTTTTGATTTTCCTTTTCTTCTAGTTTTATTTTTTATTTAGATTGCTGATTTGGAATAGAATTTCTTAAATGCATTACCATTTCCTGCAAAGATATGAAAATCAGATTCTCTTAAAGAAGAAAAAGGCATATGGATCATTCGTATCATTCATTTAATGTTTTGCAAATGTGCTTCTCATAGGAAAACATCCTTAAAAGTCTCAGTGGGATCCAGTTCCTCTGTTTAATTCACTATGAATTTGCTTGTTGCATGCATTTTGTACATGATTATTCAAATTCTTTGCTTGACTTCATAACCTTTTTGCGCATCATGCACCTATATTTTTGGAAAAGATGCACAAAAGTCCTTGGGGATCTCAGGAGTGGTGTGTTGCTATGAATGGAAATCTATCTTTGACACATTTTCATTTTCTTACGGTATACTCTGAAAAGGCAGGGTTGCCTTCTTTTTTTTCTCTTTGTTTACTCCAAGGACATTGTCTTATTTATTTTTCTTTTGAAAACTGCTTAAAAGATAGATGGAATTAAAAATGTGATTGTTGCTGTTAAATCAGAGAAAAAGCATGATGCCAATATAAAGATTAAAACCAAAAAGTTGTCTGGTGCTCATGATTAAAAAGTTGGAATATGAACAACTGATTTGAAGCCTTGATATTGAATTTGATCAAAATCCATCTAATTTGGATCACATCCCCAAGCATTGCCTTATTAAAGTTGTTGACTAAAAGTGCCCTTTCCCCTTCAGATGATCTTCCTAAGCCAAAAACTACAGAACTACTACAAAAAGGTGTGGAGTCAGTTCAGGAATATTCAGCTGCAGAGGAGAGGGATGAAGGTCGACGCTGGAGAGTGTTTCATATTGGAGATCAGGATCACAGAGTCGATATGAAGGCCATTGAGCCTTACAAGAGAGTGATCAGCCATGGAGGTCAGTGCCATTACTGTACAAAAAACCCAGATGGATATTGGACAAAATTATTTTCACTATGAAAAATTACTTCCAATATATTTATATATATCTTTTTGTCCACATTTTCCACAGGTTACTATGGAGATGGTTTGAATGCCATAATTGTGTTTGCTGTGTGCTTTATGCCTGAGAGCAGTCAACCAAATTACAGATACATAATGGACAATTTATTCAAGTGAGTCTGTTTGGAGTTGCTTTTGCCTTTTTAAACATTGATTTTTAGAGCCATCACTAATGAAAGATTTGTGTTGCAGGTACGTCATTGGCACACTGGAGCTCTTGGTTGCTGAGAACTATATGATTGTGTATTTAAATGGGGCAACTTCTCGGAAAAAGATGCCAACTGTCGGCTGGCTCAGAAGGTGTTATCAGCAGATTGATAGGAGGTGAGTCTGGGTGGTCAAAATCTAGAGCAGATTTGGTTTAATTAAAATGGTTGACTACATGTTGTTAACATTCTGTTTGTGCAGGTTACGGAAGAACTTAAAGTCTTTAATAATTGTGCACCCTTCGTGGTTTATTCGCACACTGCTGGCACTCACAAGACCTTTCATAAGGTATCTGTTACATTGAAGACATTGAAATAAATGAAATGGACTAATGCAAGATGTTTTTGGGTAATATTCTCAACTCTCCCGCTTCTCTTTGCAGCTCCAAATTTAGTCAGAAAATCAAGTATGTGTACAGTTTGCCAGACCTTGCCGAACTTGTTCCAATGGAGTATGTATCCATACCAGATTGTATCAAACAGTAAGTATGTTAACACATCAACACTGTATTTTACTGTATAAAACATGATTGGGTTTATGTAGCTCTTTAAAGAAAAAAATAGGCTCTTGACAGAATTTTGGTTTGGGCCGCTTCAAAGACATTTATATTTATGGGGATGAATATATATATATGTATATTTTTTTGTTTGATTGAAGCAGGATCGTGTAGCATTTTTGAACAGTCAGTGTCTTACCTCCAGTAGATGGCAGACAGAGCACTCGGTTTTGAAAATCAGGGAGGATTACTATGGGAAAAACCAAGCTAACTGCAGTTCAACAATGGACAAAAGACGCGTGAATCTTTCATATCTAACAATCAATACTAAAGGAAAGAAAAACATCCATAATCATTTGAGTGAACGCTGTATTATAGACTATTAGGTTAGCAATGCAACCTATGCAAGAAATTCCCTTAAAATGAAAATTCATGCGATTTTTCAGTAGGGAGTCTTCACCATACTGGCAGACATTTTCAGTAACTGCCTGGGCTTGTCAGTAAGAGCATTTTCACATTTTCTTGTATAATTGACCTACAATGCCTCTGTTTAGAAGTTTGAAATTATACAAGTTATTGTAGGGCTATGGTTGAAAGATTCCTGATAAATATGTTGATACTGTTGTTGGAAAAATATTGCGCATGAAATTCTGATCACTCGAAACGGACTGAAAAATTGAAAAAGGTTTGCACACTCCAACTTCTCATACATTTCTTTTTAATTCAATTAGATTCAGTGTTTCTCAATCCTGGTCCTTGGGATTCACTGTCCTGCGTGTTTAAGAGGTGTCCATACTTTAACACACCTGACTCAAATGAATGACTCATTTGCAGGTTTGCACAGAACTTGATGAGCAGTTTGATGATTGAGAAACACTTGTGTGATTGGTCGGACATTTGAGGCGGGCGTGGTTAATGCAGAAAAGCACAAAGCAGACGGTTGTCACATCCGGAGGTTAAACGGATAGTTTTAATGTACAGCTGATCGAGATGCTGAGAAATGACGAAAATGTATACACCACATGTGGTATTTGGATACAAGGTTTCACGTTCAATTGTTTATGGCACGTAAAGACCGACATCCCCCTACAGTAATTCCCGCCCCGTCGTGGACGAAGCTTCTCGCAGAGTATGTATTGACCAGACCAAAACAAACTTTTAACTTCATCTTGTACCTCCGAGGACAATAACGAAGTTCACCCTTTTTCGTAGAGTATGTGGCAGGCCAAAGTGTCAGTGGTACCTGAATAACCAAGTTTGCCCACAGGGCATCTTCTCTCAAAGCTTGAATGTTCTCAAGCAGGAAATATTTTTTTCTCTATAACGGCTGTATCATCATAATTATTGTCATTCTTATCAATATGATGCAGAACACGTCCAGATGGGTAGTACACATATCAAAGTTCATTAGATTAAACAGGATATTATGATGTTAAGTGTCAACATTGTTGAAAGTAATTTCATGTCGATGGCTTCATCGTATAAAGCGTTATTGAGAATACAGTATTCTTTCTTTAGCGTGACCCTTTACTGATGAGCATAACTGTTGATATCATGCTGAAAAATTGTTCATGCTTCTTCTTCCTTTATGTGGCTTAACATGTGGCAGATCCTTTGTCGTCACTGTAGCTAAAAACACTGCACAAAAACTCAACCTGACCCAGTAAAACCCGGAAAATGTTCTGCTCTTTTGGATTTGTGGTTGCTGTTGGCTGTGTATTTTTCTCTGCTTAAACCAGTCTCCCTGCCCCTTCCTAAGGTTTGACGCCGAAAAAAATAGGAAAAGCCATAAAAGGTACATGCACTTTCACCAAGGGTCAGTCTCCGCATCCTTTGCATTTTTCTACAACTAACAATGAAATGATCAAGTGGCTTACAAAAATGCACCAAGACACCTATTTATTTATTCATTTAGATTATGGGTAATGATGTATATTTAGTGTTTGATGGTTTTCTGTTCTAATCAAAATTGACAACTTTCCTCCACGAATGCTCCACCTTTCCTTCTCAGCTAATTTGGACATTCCTTTTTAAAATAAATACCCCGACTAGCAGTTTGGTTCAACAATAGGTGGCTTGGTGATGGCTTTAACCAACTAAATTTCTTGTCTGATCCAATTCTGTGACACTGACATACTCTTAGTATCCCAGAGTTACAACAGCCTCATGTACATTTTATGTAAAGCTCTCTTTGTACTTGTTAAACCTTTTTTAGATTTAATTTGTAGAAGGAAAGTTTTCCTTCTCAGTGAAGCTTCGTGTCGACAAGTTTAATTAGTTTAGTTGAGGCTGTTTCTGTGAAAGTCTGGGGTTGACGTTCCACTTACTGGCACATTTCCTGTTAAACAGGTTTAGAGTGTAAAGTGGTTGATATTTGGTAAGTTGTTCATATTTGTTTCAGTGAATGGGGTGGGACTGCAGTTCAAGAAAGGAGCTTGTCCTCGTCACTGTGGTGTGTGGTTGCATTTCTGCACATTAACCGTGTCCTCACGTGGTTGTCCTCAGTAGCTGGCCCTCACTGAACACCCAGCTTGTTCACTCTCACAGCTTTTTGCATGAGTCACTGCACTCCCTGTCCCCACTGATTTTTAGTAATTGCGAGAGACTTTTGTCAGCCTTTCTTATGCACACAGAGATACACTGCTCATTACTGATAAGTAATGAATGTGTAGTTGCTGAGGTGATTAATTAGTAGTTAATTAGAAAAGTCTAATAATCGTGACATTGTAGAAGACCCACAGGGCTGCAGTAGAGTTTCTTTGTTGTATTATCAGGTTATGCCAGAGTGATTTCTCTGATGAGGTGTATGAGCTTATAGGTGTATCCACAAATTTGCAAAACAAATTAACTAAAGCTGTACAAGCTGCCAACTTTTCTAAATTCACAAAAAAAGAGAGAAACATGAAAAAAAAAAAAAACATTTTACGCACTAATTACAAAACAACCTTATGGTATACAGCAGGTAGTGAAAGGATAATGAAAGCTGACTGTACAGATAGTTTTGTGGACTTCTGCAGTACATACTGAATTATTAACTCGGACATTTTTAAGAAAAGTAAGAATATTGCAATTATTCTGTTGATGTTCATACAAAACAAGAATTTTCAGAGGTTATGGTAAGGAGTATGGATGAGCTTAAAGCCAGCCAACATTCTAACAGATATTTGAAAATAATTTAGGTTAGTGTTGACTGAAATTTAAAGAAACATTCATACCTCACGAAATAAATTATTTGTGAAGGTAATGAACATTTCAGTATGTGATTAAGATACGTGTTAGTGGCTAGCATAGTGAGTTGATCCTCTATCGATAATCCTATCAATGTGATTTTCATGCCATTTCCAGCCACAAAAATGTCTCATAACCACTGAATCTGTCTGCAGGATTGACCAGGACATGCACGGTAAAGTGGAGGTTGCGGCTGCTGCTGTTCCAGAGTGACACACTCACATTGCAAGACTTGGAATAGAACAATGTCAAATGTTTAGTACTGCAAACGCTCTTCTGTTAATGTTTTGGGCCGATGTGACTGGAGACTGTTGCATCTGGAAAGTGCCATTTTGAAACTATGCTGCCTGTTACATGGTCAAACGTTTTGCTGTAGCTTTGTGCCAAACAGCTTAATCCACAGCATTTTGTCCACATGCTGTTTGAAATATTTTTAATCCTTTTTATTTACTCCAGAATATCGTGTCAGACTTGGCTTATTGGTGTATCTTAGTTACTGTTGTATCTACACTTTATTTAACGCACTCTGTTACTATTGGTCGATGCATGTTTTGCTTTATTACATTTAAATATATATATAAATATATTTATATTCAAAAGGTGTCAAAGGAGATAAATTAATATATTTTTATGGTCTGATTTTAAACTGCATTTTAGGTCTCTGATCCACTGAGTGGCATTTCACAGAAAGTCTTGATGGCACCATTTTCACTGTTCACTGCTGATGTTCTCTGATGCAATCCTGCCTGGGGAAAATAAAGCTTTATTTTGTTGTCCCTCACTTGAATTTGCCCTCTGACTGATGGAGGGCCAACGTCTTTGAAAAGAGTTTTATTCAAAGATGTAGGTCTTGTCATTGCTTCTAAGTAAAGCCGTGGAGCCACACTTGTTTGCATGTTTTTATTTGCTTTTGTTTTAGTCCAAATCAAATCAAACTTTATTTATATAACTTTTACTGGCACTTTTCATACAAACATAGCACAAAATCGTTTTTTATCTTGTAAAGCACTAAGTACATTAAAGTCGTCACACACCCATGTATTATCTGATCATACTCTCCATGCACATGCATTATCACACTCACA
>JAPMNP010688713.1:0-10997 GCA_029874935.1 Atherina boyeri | reverse complement strand
TTTTTTTCTCCGAAGATTTATTCCATGAATTGCTCTGTAAAAATGTTTAGAAATGTTTTAATTGCTTCTGCTATATATATTTGAAAGAACGAGATTCCAAAGACCAAAATGCCTGTTCATTGCTTTACATTGCATTAGAAATTTATTGTAAATGTTACATAGTTTTGGATTGTTTTTATAATGTACAAAACAAGCCATCTGATTATGATATTGTTTATATGATTTTATCATATTATAACTCTATCTCATAAAATGCTATCTGCAAGCATGCCAAGTGTCTGCTAATTAAAAATAAGTTTCACCTCCTGATACAATATTTTTCTGTGTTGCTGTTTTTAAAAGCGCCTTTGTTAAAGTAAACCTTCAGCCATCTGTGCTGTAATCTGCATCTCCAAAAGTGGCAAGTTTGAATGACCCGGCCTGCTTCGATTGCTTACGGAGTTAAAAGATCTACAGATAACAGGTTTATGAAAATAACCATCTAAAATGTGCTTGCATATTTGCTCAATGACCCTATTAAGTGCCCAAAAGCCCTTTTCTTTGCATCATAATGTTAAAATAATGTTGTCAGACAGCGCTCTCCACGTGGGGCGAACGCACCATTAGTTCCTCGCTTGCAGCCGGCTCAGGTTTGAGTCCCCTTGCTGCATGTCATTCCCTTCTCAATCTGATCCCTTTCATGTCAAGCAACTGTCACAGAAAGGCTATTAGAGCCCCCCAATAAAGAAGAAAAGCATAATGTGACAAAAAGTACTTTCAGGATTTTCTTGTTTAAAAGACTGCTTGCATTTATTTTTTTGTCTATGAAATAAATCTTGCCACAAGACTGAGGTTTCTTCTTCTCTCAATGTTTGTTATTGTCTGGCTGCCATTCTGTCCATGCACTGTCCTGATGTTTTAACTAGTCCTAAATGACAATGTTGTAATGAAAAGTACCATTTCTTCCTGTGACAATGTGACTGATGGATCTACTTTCCCCTCTTGTTGTGGCAGGTGACCCTCATAGAGTGACAGATGTGTGCCACTGTGGAAAACCATTTGCATCTCCCTGTGGAGATTTGAGTTCTGGGTCGCTGAGGTAAGCTTATGGGAATCTAAGTCTTTCCTCTTACTGTCTTATATTTTGTTCTTTATTGATACAGTAGCACAATTAATACTTCCTTGAATTCATTTTCTGCTTTTAAGCTACTTAAATTAAATTTTCACTTATACTTGTGTTATCACTAAAAGATATGGAGTAAAAGGACAACACATAGATACAAACTTTAATTCCAATACCAACAATAGACGATTAGATGTTTTGGATGAATTTTTTAAAATAATTAGTAATGTAAATTCATCCCTTAGTATGCACTCCTTTTATTTTAGCACATCAGTTAAAGGAGCATTGGGCAGGATTTCTAAAAAAAAAAAAAAATCATGCATGTCTAGTTTTTAATGCTTTTGGGTGATGAAGCGTTATAAACCAAAATGAATGAGCCCACCCATGTATCGTTCCATTTTCTTGAACTGGATGTGTGCTGCAAAATGCGCTGCTGTTCAGGGTCCAAATTTCCCGCGCTGTTTTACGGATGTGACATCAATCGATGCTGTTTGCGCATTCTCGACAGCTTTAAAACAGGAAGAAGATGGTTGCGGTTGATTCAACTGTGGGAATGGATTCTTCCTGTACCGGTAAACAACCAAGCATCACTGAAAGCCCACTAAAAAGTGGCACTCAGAAGAAGAATGTTTTATTAGTGGTATCTCGTGAGTCAAAAGCAAAATATGATAAAAGTCGTGCTGCCACCCAAATATCAGATACGCAATTGACAAATGGAGGTGTGCTTCAACTAGATCTGGGACTGAAAACGGATGCTGTTAGAGTGCGACGTCTGTCACCATAGACAGTCTTGGCACATGTGCTTCATTTTACGTGAAGTGTTCCTGGTCACTGTTAAATACAAGAGCCATGCCTCCTCTACTCTATAGTAGAAGAGCGAGTGAGTGTCACGCACAAAACTCAGAGCATTATGTATCCTACATGTCTTACTCAAGCAACTGAATAAGTGTATTCCACTTGAGAGCAATGTCTACATCAGCTGAGACGTTGGGAGAGAGCTCCTGGAGAGCGATAGAGACAACCACTGCTAGAGAACCACTATGCTGACATGGCTCATTTCCTTGTGACCACATTATAGGTCGTGTTTAGAGCTTGATCTAAAAAGAATATCAGCTCACTGATGACTCGGAGAGACCTAACGTTCAGTAGCATTAGCTGTAATCATGCTACAGCTGCTGTGTACCACTGAATGTGAGACTGGACATTTTCCAAACTGAGCACCAGGTTCGTTAGAATTATGTCATATTAGACCTACAGCCCAACCTGTAAGCAGGATACTACTTTAGCTGGTAATGGTATTGTTTGTGTCTCGACATGGTGCTTGTTTTCATATGTGCGCAGTGGTCTGGCAGTAGGCTACGTCACTGTGATGAGTTTATGCACGCTCCCATGCCGGCTTGGCTGGTGGCTGCAGTTGCTCACGTCACTGGCGAGTTTCGTTTCTTCATCCTGACCTGCCCCATGATCCTTTAATCACAGAGGTTTTTCAAAATTCTTAAATTTGCTTTTCATAATTTGATTGATGAATATTTTTTTCCATATTGTCGCCGTTTATGGTGATTTTTATGTCGGCGGTGTCCCATCTCTGACCTGCCACTCACTTTACCATCTTAATTGGTATGCAGTACTTGTCAGTCATTTCATCTCAATTGTCTTTTTTTCATAAAACGAATAGTTATTGTTGCTAAAAATTTGCCAATGCCTGTAAGTCACTTGACTGCTTGTCCCCATAGTAACTGATAAGCCAGCCCTGCCGATGGAGAATTTCACCTCAGTGAGCCTTTGACAGCTTGACAAGCCAGAGGAAATGAATGAGTCAGCCTTTCATAAAGAGCTGAACAAGCCGAGTAAATGGCAGCCTTTCAATTCTCAGATTCAGATTTAAGTAGCTTACTCACACAAAAAGATTCCTGCAGATCGTATCGTCGTCTGCTCTTCTCCTCGAGCCCATCAACAAATTAAATATTTTTCTCCTCTGAACCTCCTGTCAATGTTTTCACCTTTTTATGTGTATGAAACAGAGGGTTTTGCATAATTTATTATTGATTTGGGTTCAATTCTAACCTCTAAATACATATCTGAGCACATCTAAACTGTTGCAGAGCATGTTAGGAGGTCCATGTTAAATATTTCCCTGTAGACATGGATCAGTCCAGAGTACATTTACATCAGTCAGACTTCTGTTTATTTTTGAAGAAAGACCGGTCTTTTCTGACATTTGTTAACAATTTACATGTGCATTAACAGTGGAATCATGGAAAATACATTTACTCAAGTCACATCACTGGATTTACCCTCAAAGGTCACAGCTTGTAAGACAACAGCTAGTTGTTGTTGGTGGAACCACAATCAGATTTTAGTTGTTGAATTACATTTCACTTACCACTTGCTTCATTTAGTTTTAAGCTCTCCTCACATGTGAATGAAGGCTGGGACAATATATTTGATTGTAGCATTTATTTGTTTTGCACAGTTTACTGTCAGCCATCTTTTACATAAAATTAGGGTGTTTATACGATTTACTTTAATTTCATTAAGTCCTGAAGGAAGGCTTTCCACATTTTCTCATATTTCACACTCATCCTCAACTAGATAAAGTAATTTCCTTTCATCAAAACACACTTGGATAATGCTGTCGGGGTCGGGGATAAGATCATTCCTGCATGCATATGCTCAACTGGACCTAAATGGGCCTAGGGAAGGGCTTAAATGTAAACCTTCAGGCACATGAAGCATTTCCAGACTGCTCTTATAGAACCCTGATTTTTATAAACACTAATCTGATAGAAATATTACTCAAATAGCTTGAAGATGTCTTCTTTGCAGTGAATCTGATCATACCTGCATATAAGATGATACAGAGAAAGATGATGTTTTCAGTCGTCATTATCAGTTTTAGTTTTAATTCCGAGATCCTAAAATGTCTATCGGAATAGTGCTGTATTTTTCTGCATCCATATTTCCTTCTATCCTGATTCATTAGCCTGCCTCTGTCACAGAAAACACTTCCTCAGAATCCTGCTACCATCTCCATGTTTTATGAACTTGATATGAACGGTGAAGGTGAAGTTCAGTGCCTGATTTCCCCATGCATATTTTTGGGTATATTACCCAATATTATGTCTTTATCCAATCAGATCAGAAGTTTTGCTTTGTTTGTGATGTGAAAATTTCTGAGGTTGTAGGCAAGCTGCCACATCCACTTAAGTTTGGACTAGCTTGTGTCTGTACCATTAAGACATCACCGGTAAAGTGCACCACCGATGGATCCAAACTCAACATGGGAACTCTGAATCTGATTTGTAGTTGGTTCATGGTTACATCATGTGTGGCATATCCCCCTTTTCCAAGATTGACTTGATGGGCAGACCTAGTAGGCCTGGTGGTGGTTTTGAAATTGCTCCAATGTAAAATGATTGTCTCCTGTCAAGTTGTAAAAGCATCACATCAGCTGCTGTCGGATAAACTAGAGCTCAACTGAAAATGTCATAACAGATGTTTTAAATTGAATGTTTCAATCTTTTTTCTACAAAACACTCAAAAAGTCTATTTTTGCATTGTTTTTGTGGAGAACTATGCTGAGATTGTTGAGGAAAATGTTGATTTTAAGATGACACTGAATTGTAGCAAAATGTAAAGAACAAAAAAGGGTCTGATAACTTCCTGGTGGTGCTGTATGAACTGTGGCAAGTGTTTTTTCACATTTTCTGGCCAGTAGTGATTTGGATTTTACAAATTAGATTAAACAGGCATGTCTCAACATCCCATCTTACTGTGGGAGAGAACATTAAGCCTGTGCACATTCAGTTTTGTAATCTTTCAGGCTTGTTAGATATAAGCTGAACTATATTCCCAATTTTGCCCACATAGCTTGATGCTTACAAAACCTTTGTGGTCTGAGATTATTTAGCCCTGTTATCTTCTGTATGGTGGAAAGTTAACTAACACTGACCCAGATACAATTGCAGAGTTTATTTTTAACACAGACTTTTGTCACATGTTGCATGGTGTCATGGCAAAAAGTACATTGAAGCTAATTTTCCTGGATTATTTGTATGATAAATAAAATAGCAGTACAAATACCAGTACGTTACCTCAAATTACAACAGGTTATTGGACTATGACGAACAGTTGCATGGGGGAAGTATTCAATTTGTTTTCATACTCTTAATGATGAAAGTGCTTGATACATAAACTGAGATATGTGTTTTACAACAGGTTCATTTTTCCTGTCAGTGGTTCTTCAGTGCTGGGAAATATGTTGGCAAATTTAGACTTCAAGTTTACAGGCCACAATTTCTCTGTTTGTTTTATTAATATAATATACTGGGGGGGAAATTGTTAAAAGAAATACTTTAATTTAGAAGTGCTGAATGCAAAGAGACCCTTAACCTTTATTCCTGTTCAGGGCTGCCACAGCTCAACACATTTGACTGGTGAAAGAAAGAAAACTTTAAATCACCCTGTTTTTAGAACTGTGGTCACAAAGGAGGACTGGATAATCATAGACCATATTGAGAATCATTTTATGTTGATTGTTGACTCGACTGTTTATAAAATGTGACTATGGTCCATAACTCATACAGCGCTTTGCTTTTATTATTGCCGTTATCAACATAAATGATTTTATTCTGAAATGAATGTATAAAAACAACTTAACCCACATGCTACCCTCAAGCTCAAGTTTTCTGGCCTTTCTCGTTCTATTTTTTTAAGTTTATTGATGTAGATTTCAGTTTTATATTGTAAAGAAGATATTTGTTATTGTTGGTAATTTTTTTTTTTTTTTTTTTTTTTCCCCAAAAGTTGGCAAGAATGATTTAATGATAATAGTCTTTGTTGTAATACATTGTTTGGGAAAATAAAAAAGGAGGGCTTTTGCTGTTGGCTCCGGTGTGCATCTGCCATTACATAATCACACATTGTTTTATTTTTTTCAGTTTGGGAGCTTGGCACGCCACCTCCCTCAGAGCATCACCTTCAGTCTGTATTCATACTGTCACTACAGCCTGTTACTGTTTTCACTTTTTCACAGATTGGTTTACACTCAGTTTTTGGCTCTTCTGCTTATACACAAGGCTCATTCATAGCTAACTACCTTTTAGGGATGGATAATGATAATTTGTTTTCCATGTGACAAGGTAGCTTGTTATTTCTGGTTAATTTGGTTGACATTAATTTTAGATTTCAAGAACAGGATCAGGGATTGCAGTGTCTTTGAAATACCCAAATTTGTCTTTTGCTGTGTGGGGTTACAATTACATTTTTATATGAAAACATTTAGGAGATAAAGAGATCTCATAACAATATTAGTTTTGTTTGATGCTATGAGTTGTGAGCATCAAGATCAGACTAAAGCGTGGCCACTTAAGATTTGAATTATCAAGTGAAAGCTTTCACGAGTCTCTGGTGGTTCATATGAACAGTTATTCATAGTGGCAGGTTAGTGTATGGTGGTGAAGTGACTGATTATGTAACGTTGTGTCCATCATTGTCACTCTCAGTAAACCAAATTGATATTTGTTCATGTTACATCACCACTGTTATTGTTTATTTATTTTTTAGAATTTCTTCTATTCTCAAATCTAGATTTATTTATTTTCTCAAATTTTTTTTTTTCAAAATGAACAAAAACAGTCAAATGAATAATCATAAGTGTTTGACAAATAATTGTCTACCTATGTGTTCATGTGGGAAGTTGGGTTATAATTATTGTTGACGGTTGAACGGACCTGCCCCCATGCCAAGTATTTCTCCTCAAACACAGACACACTACATCAACATGCTTCCTGTAATGACATTTTATCTTTTTTATTGAAAATGTGCTTTGTTCTGCATTACTCCTGAATCAAATGGATGATGCCAGTCCATTGAAAAATGGAAATTTATATAGTATGAATTTACAGGGAAACAACAAACCATAAACTTGATTATTCTTTGGAAGATGATTGACAGCAATAATGCATTGTGAATCGCACATGTGAAACATGACAACTAGTTTTGTATATTAACAAGCGGAGATGTCTTGTAAGAACCTCTGTACCCGCTATGGTTCTTCAGAAAAGTCTTTTTCCGGTCCGACATGGGATCGTACGCTTAAGGTTGAACAATATCCTGTGTTGTCATTTCAGACAAACAATATTATATGATGTAGGTCCTTTTGTAAACTAGCAAAATACGAGGACGATTGTAAACGGCATCCATGGATGGCATGAAACACTGTTGTGATGACATGCTGAAGGGGGCGTGTCAGAAACGGTACGAGAGTCTTAAAGAGAAGGGGGCGAAATTTTCAAGGCGTCGTATACAGAGTTGATGCGAAGGCAAATTTCTTTTGAGTTTTTTTTTCATATATACAGCATTTTCAAAACAACTGAAGGCAACAGTTATTTGATTGTGCTATAAAAGGGTACTATGTGCCTCGAAAATGCCACCTTATAGCCTCTTTAATATATTAGCCTTTTAAATTCTCTTAGTTTATGGTAGTCTTTTTACATTTTTTTTGTGTATTTTACCTTTCTAATTACCTGACTGTTTTTCTTAACCTGTTCATTTCTGTTAATACAATTTAATTTCTTTTAGTGCATTTCGTAGTTTTTTTGATTTCTTTGGTATATTTCGGATATGGTACCGTAATTTGTTTCTCGAGCCTTTTAATGTCTCTTTGGGGTGCAGATTTTCTGGCTGTGTGTCGAATGTCTGTTTTGTTAATTATATTTTATATGTACAGGACATTGGCAACCATTTGTGTTGAAATGTGCAATATAAATATAGTGGATTGAATTGGATCTTCTAAATGTTTTCTCTCTTCTCCTTTGTTCTCCCTTTCCTGGCTCTGTGTCCACCAGACAGCCAAGGGGGGGTCTCTGACAAAGATGCTGGGTTCAGAGCGTGGTGTTGTAGAAGAATGGCTCTCCGAATTCAAGGTAAAGGTGCTCCTCTCCTCTGTCCTCATTCATAAATCATGACAATAAAGTGCACTCCTGCAGGTTCTTTTTCTTGTAGGGTATCACCTGTGATGCAGAGTTGAGCGTAAAGATGTGCCTGTTGCAATTTTTAACACCTCAGGCCTTTATAGATTGTCATTAAATTTAATGGATGCAAGTAAAAACTGTGGCCAGGTACCACATAAACTGTACCTGATGCATGCAGGTGTTCCCATTACTGAAGTGAGCATAAATAATAGGATTTTTGGCTCCTTATTCAATCAGGGGTTTTGATCTTAGCTGGGAGAAGTGTCCAACCTCTAATAATCTTTCCGTGTTTCATGACCGTAGTGATACTAAAAATAACTAAACTCAAATCATAAAAAAGATTTACATACTCTGCTTAACAAACACATTTTATAGCCATGTACCATTGTCATTTTATGTACTCTCAAAGCAGATTGTCACCCACAGTCTCAGTAATAAACAGGCTGACACTCTTTTTGACTTCAGCACCAACCTCGGGCTGGTTTCTTTGTAGTTGTAACAGAAGACATGGTCAGGTTTATCTCAGAAATGTCTTGTTTGTCTTTGCAGTCAATCCATATTATCCTCTCTTGTCCTGTTTTATTAGGATCCCCAATGAGGTGTCCTTTTCTTCTCATAGATCAGCATTTTGGTTGTTCGAAACCACCACCTAATTTCTTTATATCAGGCTATATCCTCATCTTCATTAAATATGGATTTCAGAATTCCAGTTCTCTAGAGTAGGTTCCAAAATATCCAAACCGTATCATACGGTTATACATACATATATATATACATACGGTATGTCATCCTAATCTCAGAGATGTTATTAGACTTGTCAAGATGCACAAAGGGGAACATTGGCCCTGCTGGCTGGTTTGAATCAGCTTCCTTATCTTTGTGGTCAACTTGCTAATTAAATCCAAAACATTGATTTTAAATAATTTCCTGTTGTTTAAAGTTAACATGCAGCTTCTGCAGTCTTATACTGTGTCTTCAAATTGAACTATACAGAATGTTGTTTTTTTTTACCATCAAGATAAGAAGCAGAGACAATAATACGTTTTATGTTTATTCTCAGGTACAATACAGTTTCTGGGTATTTGCTGATTGTTTTGCTATCACCATCCTTTGTTAGTTCATCCTTGTACTCCTCTACATATCGGAGGGAAATATTGCACTTCCTTACATGTACTGTATGTAAATGACATACTTACAAGTTGATATTTAAAGATAAACCAGTCAGCTTTGACCCCATTCACAGCTTATTGCAGCGTAAGTGAGTGATTAAATGTTGTATTTGATTCATTGAAATGTATTAGAATCGAGCCAGCTAAAATATTGGGATTGGGATTTGACCCAACTTCATACTCCACCCTGCAATTATCATATCTCCTTCCCTACACCTGCTTAGTCTGAAGGTAGAAGGTTGTGGAGAAAAGAATGAACCGGTCCCTTTTTTGTTAAGGTGATTACTGCCATATTGTGCCCTCTCAAACTGATATTGCTGCTGCAATTATCTCAACTATTAATGTTTATTTCATATACCTGTAATTGAAAAATTAATAACAGGGGCTTCAGGGAAAAAAGGAGACTGGAAATCAGACTGGTCCAGACTGTTTTGAAAAAGTGAGTTTTATAGGGTTAACAAGGGTGGAAGAAGTCTGCACAAAATTATGACTTGCAGAAAGGATAGAAATGGATTGGTCTAGCTCATGGTGAGACTGGTAATTTTGAAGAGAAAACACAACGGCCATAGTCTGCAGCTAAGTGTCATGCTGAGATGCCATCTCTGCTGCCTGTCATCTGCAGACACTCAATCTTGACCGTTTGACAAATGTCACCCCAGGATATTCAGAACCTGTCAGACATCATCCCTATGTTATGTACATACTGTAGCCTTAAAGAGTGTTTTTTTGTTTGTTTTTTTATCGAAATGCTGTGTCCACTTTCCCATCTGAATTTTCCAGTCAGTGTCTTTGCGGCCGGCAAAATTATTTTTTGTTTTTCATGATGAAATTTTTAAGTGTCACAGCTTGAGAATTGTAGCTAAATTATACAATACATCATGCTATTATTTGACTGCTTTAGCTTTATTGTAATTTTGTCTTGCTGTCATTACTTACTGGTAACACTTGGAGTCAATATCTGATGTGAAACACATAAAAACACAAAATGCAAGAGCAAATTCTTGGGTTTCAATTAGTCTTTCCTTTTATTGTTGTGTAGATATGTTAAAATGTTTTAACTTTTGTGTCATGTCTCAGTGATCCTCTGCCTCTTTCTGCTTCAGTCCTTACCAGAAACCCACATCCCCAGCTACGCCGGCAGCCTTCATTTAAAGAAGTCTCTGGTACCAGCACTCTACAGAATCATCCAGGATCCCAACAACGAGGTAAAACACTGTTGAGCCTATTTTTTCAGCTTATTTTATTCCTTGTGACTCATAAGATGATTTCTTGGTTGACATTGAGCATTAAAGTGACACGCAACCATATCCTCAGAGTTTTTGTGTGAGAATATGATGAAAGGGGCAGTGGCAGCCACATCACCTGAGAGGTGGTACACACTGTTCCCTGTGTACTGTACAGACACACACACACACACACACACATGCACACAGACACTGGGCTTTGAAAAACAAACTAGAACATCTGCTGCCCACACCAGAGGAGCAACATGTACAATCACTCAACACAAGCTCCCCGCTGTTTACCTTCTTTACACAGATGTGCCCTACACCTGTACAGCCAACCTAGCATTTATTTCCATTAAAGGACCTAACAACATCATTTTTCAGAAAAGGTCAAAGACACTCTGAGAAGGTGGACTTTAATTTGACTCTAATGATTCAGTTTGTGTATCCAGTTCCGCCTGCCACCATTTCCCCTCTATTTCACAGTCAAATTTGAGTGTCAAGCATCCAGGGATCTAAATTCCAT